>VMDO01002042.1:0-19687 GCA_007922755.1 Pedetes capensis
ATAGAAACAAAGACCACTACAGGAAAAGTTTCTATCTTAAACAGAAATGGAACCCAAGGACATATAGAAAAATACTATATAGTAAAAGATAGAGAAGACTTGGATGGGAAACTTAGATAGGAAGGGGGAGGGGAGAAACATAGAGGAGGGTAAGGGGTAACCTATATGAATAATGCTTATCAAATTGCATATATGAAAAAGATCTACAATTACAAAAAGCATGATAATGGCAAAAAAAAAAAAAAGGCCTGGAACATTGGATATGGGGAAGAATGTCCCTTTTGTACATCTGAGTTTCAGCAGACTTTTAAATCTGAGTTTCAGCAGACTTTTAAATGTATCTTGTGGCCCTGGCCAGAACGTCTTAAACTGAAAGCCTTTGACAAGAGGAAAATGATTTTAAGGGCTAGAACATAAACTTTTTATCACTAACAAGAGGATTTCAGACTCACTATAATTCCGAGATGGTCTACAATAATATTTCTGGCCAATAATTTTTAGCTCTTTACTGTTCTAGTTATACTAGAACAAGTAAAATCTAGCAAATGCTGAACAAAACAAAAGCAAGAGAAGTCAGATGATGTGGGAAAAGGGTAAAATTTTAACCTTAAATGAACATGAGGCCATGTGCTTTCTTATCTTCATTTTTCTCCTTGAACTCAATATCATTATTTTTTGGTCAAGACACAGGTACTTAGAACAAAGTAGGTGAAAACTAAAAGTAGTGATCAAAACAATTTCTTTGTGGTTTTCATTGTTAGTCCTCCTTTTTCTTTTTTCCCTCTTTTGCTTTTTCTTTCCCTCTCTCCCACACTTTTACACATACTTTTTCTACTGTTACTTCAACAAGACCTTTCATGCTTGAGGACATATAAAAACAGAGGGTTTCTCTCAAGTAAAACTCTCAAGTTGGTTGCTGAATCATCCTGAGAAAAAAGACTGTGAACTATCTGTAGTCTCCCATGCTCCCCTACAACTGATACCAAATGTATTTCTCCAAATTGCTTAACACTTCATGTCTGTTTTGACAAATTTCCCCAAATATCAGCAGATTCCTCCCAAGACAATTTTACTGTGTTCGCTGTAACATCATGAATAACTCACACAGTCAAATCTCTTTCAAATACATTTGTGCTAACAGCAAAACTCTAAATGGAGCTTTGATTCCTTAACAGACAATATGAAGTACCAGGAGTTTGGACATAATGAGTCCCATTGATGTGTGTGGATGTGACAGTTTTATCATTTTGATAGTTGCTTGTACTTGCAATTTTTATTGCCTGCTTTTTGACAATTCATTTTTCTCAGCTTGAAACTACCATGTGATTATAATAATTCACAGCCTGAAGACATATAATATCATGAAGTTCAAAAAGAACTTTTGATGATTTTGAGCATGTTTCTCAGGGCAGAAGTTAAGGAACCCTACATCATCACTTTTGGACACTGAGTTGTCAACAGTGTTGCGCTTGTCTTGTGTACCTCAGATTTTGAAAGAAGAATGTCTCCCCGCTTTCCTTTCTACTCTGTGCTTGTAGGCACTTAGATTTAGAAGTATTGACTGCTTAGATTGTGACTCTCTTAGATTTTTATACTTAAATCGCACTGAGAACTGTGTCTCCTATAATGTTTAAAAAACTTTTGTTGGTTCCTGCTAAGGAGAAAGTATCTAAATCTCACCCTCATGTACAATGGTATGGAAAGAAAGTTGATGTCAAGTGTGCTGGGTTTGAATCCCAGGTCTGTCATTTGTTTCTTGTATAAACTTGGATTAATTCTTTGGACCTTAGTTGCTTCATCTATGAAATGGAAAGACATACAACTTCCTTTGGGAACTTTAGAAAAATTAATGAAGTAATGCACTTGAACATTCTTGCCAAGTAATAAGTGCTTAAATTGTAACATAAAATAATCTAAAAATAATAGCTCCTACATGAAGTGTCAACCAACCATGTACACAGGTGCATGTGTGTGCGTGCTTGTTTACACGCTTACACACACACATTCTCTCCCTTTCTCTGTCTCTCACTAAACTGACATTGAGAGAAGGACCCTGAGTAGCTTAATCCCCAGATATGTGATATTTCTGGGCTTGAATATTTTTAGAATACGTATCGAGGCATTACTGGGTATAGATTCAAAGAAAGCAATAAAAAATCTTCGAGTATTTAAAATTACAGTGACAAATATTAATTATGCCGCATATTTCTATTATGGGCTGGGGTTTAGCTCAGTTGGTAGAGTGATGCTCTGCACTCTCTGAGGTCATGGATTCAATCCCTACCACCACAAAAATGGGAGGAGGATGTGGTAGCCCACTCCCAAGCAATGCTGAAACAATCAGCCATTGAAAACCCTATGAATAGCAGAGAAGCAGTGACATAGTGCCGGGCAAGCAATGCATAGTGTTGGAGAGTGTTTCATTCTATTGTATATAGGGTCACTGTGAGTGGGACATGACTCGATGGCACCTAATAAGAACAACAACAACATTTCATTTAAGCATCATTTGACTAGTGTTTGTAGTACTGAAACAAAAGGATAACACTGATATTCAGTTGTCTGTTTTTCATAGTATTGAAATGTCAGTGTTAACTTTAGGAATGAAATACTATGCTTGTCTTCAGATGCTCTTTAACCTGAGTGCAGGTTCCTCAGTTCTCTAGCACTGAATTTCTTGAAGTTGGATGTTTTGGGATCAAAGACCCATTTAAAATAAATTATCACAAGAGGGACAGACATTAGAACTAAGAAAAGGGATTTGCTCCTGGAAGACAAGGATCAGGGGAAGAGGTAAGGGGCTCTGAGGGAAGTCAGATGGACAGACCCTGAGGGAAGGGTGAAGAGTTGGGCCCAAGAACCTGCCACTCTTTCTTTCTATGATCCTTAACCACACCCACCTCCTGTTTTTCTTAATGGAATATCCAGTCAACTTACCCTTTCAAAGACAATAAAGAATGAATCTAACTCTGAGGGAAATACAAACCTCTAATAAGTATAATATGTACAACCTCACTAGTAATCCAGAAAATGGCAATGATAATGACTATAACATACCATGGGTGGATTTTGAATTGGGAAGGGATGAGGTTAGAATGAGATTACCTTTGCTCTTATCAACATTATAATGAAATAAATAACTATGCACATATCTCAAATGTAAGTTACATAGATTTCATATTTTAAATTCCCAAAATGATGGTATTCCATCATTAAATAAACCACACTTGGCATTTTTATGCTATCCTATTATAAAACTAGAATGCTTAAAAACATCAGTAGGACGATATTCACCCTATTTGATAGAAATTTGCCTGTATGTTATAAATTTCAAATGGGAAAACTGAAATATAGAGAAGTTGACTTGCTCAAAGCTACATAGCCAATAGACGTTGGGATTTTAACTGAACATAAATTCACATCTTCTAGAACATATGTTATTGTTGTTAGGTACTGTGGAGTCAGGTCTGACTCATAGCAATGCTACATACAACAGAACGAAACACTCTTCGACCCTGTGCCATGTCCGGCACTATTGTCAGTGATTTTCTCCTATTCTTAGGGTTTTCATATATGTGTACATAGTTATTGCTCTCATAGTCACACTGAGTAGCTGAGTTTATTCCTGTGGAGAACTAACATAGAAGGAAGTCCTTTCTTGTGTGTCCAGAGGGCAGAATTCAGGTAAATACAAATACTAAAATGTGAATTTCCCTTTCTACAACCTGTCCTCTTTTAAGAGCTTAAAAGGAGAATATATTTGTATTCTAATCCAGATAAATCTCAATTATCTAGAAATCTTTGTGAAATAGAGTAAGTTTTTGGTGGCTATTTAGGCTGACTGATGATAATCAGCAACATGGCAACCCCCTCCCAAAAATCAATCTGCCATTGAAAACCCTATGAACAGCAGAGAAGCACTGACAATAGTGTTTCCCCTGTTGTACAGGGGGTCACTATGAGTCGGATACCGACTCGATGGCACCTAACAACAACTAACAACAATGCTTATATAACATTCTTTTAGCATGACTCTCAATTATGCTTTATATAATAGAAAGTAACTTAATCATTCAACTGGCTATATAAAAGTTTAACATTTTGACATTTTGTTCCTATTTCAAATGTAATAATAATAAAATGTATCTGATATAAAAGATGCACCCATGACTCTTCCTTGTAGAATCTTGTGTTCCTCTTTGCTTCTTCAGAAGTAACCACTAAACTGAATTTTATGCACATAGTTTCCTAAGATTTGAACCACTATCTAAAACTGAGTTAGTTCATTTTGTGCTTTAATACTTTCAAAATACTGAAAGCAATGATTTTTTTATTGTTAAGGTATCTGAACACATGCTGTGACTACATGGTATCATAGCTTTAGATACATAGGAGATTGGACCAAATATATAGTCACTGCAGGCTATATCTTGTAAGTTGGTATTTTTACTCAACCTCTGCTTAAACAGGGAAGTCAGTATGGGATTGTTGTTGTTGTTGTTAGGTGCTGTGGAGTTGGTGTCCAGCTCATAGCAACACTACAGACAACCAATGAAACACTATCATTAGTGCTTCTATTCATAGGATTTTCAATGGCTGATTATTTTTTGAAAGTGGGTTGTTGGGTTCTTCTCCCAAGACTACAGCACCTGTGTTCCCAAGCGGTTTCCTATCCAAGTACTAACCAAGTCTGACCCTGCTTAGCTTCCGAGATCTGATGCCACAGTGGTACAGCTGCAGGCCAGTATGGAATAGGTTCTGCCATAATCTAAATCTCAGTGGTTTAACACAAAACAGCTGATTTTTTTATACTGCAAGTCCCATGGCTATTGATGGGAGGGCCCTACTCATGACAACCTGTCATCATTCCAGCCTATTGGACTCTTCATTTCAATGTTTCTATGATCGTTTTGTAAAGGAAAACAAACAAAAATGAATATTCACAACATAGACTTTTAAAGCTTCATATTTAATCACATGGGTCACTTGCACTTTCATTAGCCAAAGCCACAAATATGTTGCTGTGTCCCACTTCAAAGGGAGTAGGGAATTACAGCCTACAAATATATTAGAGAGGTTCTTTATAGCCTAAATGACTACTACAGTGTCCTCATGATTTCTTTTCTTAATAAAAATTAAATCCCACACCATCCAGATGCTAAAGATTTTAAACACTTACAAGTGTTTGCCAAGTTTTTTAGTCATTAAATAACTTATGTAGTAAATGAACTGATAGAGTTCCCTTGTCTTGGGTGTATTCAAGCAGAATTAGTTTACCACATGGTAGGAGGCTGAAGAGGAGATGCTAGCTCCACATGAAGTGACTGGATTAAGACACCATTTATATTCCCTTATGACTCTGAGTATCTGTTTTTCCAAAGATGACAGTCTGAGTGAGAACCAAGTATACTTAAGTACCATCTCCCAAATTCTGCCCTACAATGAATTCCTCAACCTCCCACTTACATTGTGTCATCCTACCTTAATCTCTTGCTGTACACCATTTTGTTAACATGTTCCCTGTCAGTTTTCTTGAGAATTAGCATTATCATTACCTTAAAGTCAAGCATTCCTAATGATGTTGAGTGGATACATCAATATTTTGCTCCTCATAGACTTTCACATTCTTCTTCTATGTGGTGTGAGCCCAGACAACCATACCAAGATAATGATAGACTGTGAGCTGAACATGCTACATTTTTCAAAAGCTATGATAAATAACACCTTCTTGATGCATTGTATTATTTTGTGCTGATGGCAGGTGAATTCATTCTTTGTTTTGTGGCACATTTTTCTTGCATAGAATTCATCCTTCTTTAAATACAGTCAGAACCAATTTAGTTCATTGGTATGTGTGGATGGCAAGCTTTGTATTTGTTCTGAATCTTAAATCCAAAAGTACATGGAGCAAAATTTCTTTTCCTTCCTTCCTTCCTTTCTTTCTTTCTTTCTTTCTTTCTTTCTTTCTTTCTTTCTTTCTTTCTTCAAAACTGAGGAGTTGAACCTGTGGCACCACACATGCTTGCAAGCACTCAACCACTAAGCTGCATCCCAACCCATTTATCCCTTTGTATTTTGAGACAGGATCTCACTAAATTACACAGTCTGCCTCTGGCCTTGAACTTGGGATCCTCTTCACTCTGCCTCCCAAGTTGCTGGGATTAAAGGTGTGAAAGGAGCAAAATTTTTATGCCAAGGCAATACTGGAATTGTTTACTCTTTTTGAGGATCAAAACCCCATACACTTTCTAATCTATCTCACAGCCTATAAAAAATAAACTAGAGCTGTGGTCCCCAATCTTTTTGGCACCAAGGACCAGTTTCATGGAAGACAATTTTTTCATGGATTTAGGGAAAAGGGAAATGGTTTCAGGATGATCAAGTGGTGATGTGAGGGGTGAGGAGTGACTGTAAATACAGATGAAGCTTCAGTTGTTTGCCCATCTGCTGACCACTCACTTGCTTTTGTGAGGCCCAGTTCCTAACATGCCTATGGCCTGGCATTTGAGAATTACTGGATTATAGGCATGCTTACTTTTAAAAGAAGACTATTTAAAATAGCAATTTGTAGAGAAAGTAGTTGGGAAATTTGTAGCAAACTTTTTGATATATCATATTTCCATTCAATCTCAAAAGAACACTCCTAATGGATCTATATGGGCTAGGGTTTAGCTCAGTTGGTAGAGTGCCACTCTGTGGTTTCTGAGGCCATGAGTTCAAGCCCCAGCACTGCCAAAATGGGAGAAAAATGTAGCAATCCACTCTGAAGCAATCCCTACCTAGGCAGCCACTGAAAATGCTATGAGGGTTGCTAGGAGTTGGAGGTGATTCAGTGGCACCTAATAATAACAATCAATCTATATTACCAAAATAATCAAGAATGTGACAGATTTGAGATTATTTATCATAGAATTATTTGTAGTGATGAAAAATAAAAGCCTCAATATTAAACTATGAGAGACTGATTAAAATAATTCTTGTCCTTTCATTCAGTAGAACACTACGCATCCATTAAAATTATGTTGTAGAAAAATATACAATCCCATAAGAGAATAGTCAAATTAGATATTTAAGTGAACAGGGGAGAGGATGGGTTCAAAACTGTTACAAGCTGAGTTTCTTTGGCTTCATCAACCTGTGAATATGGATGGCAGTGGCAGTATCAGTAAGAATCAGTATCAGTAACATGTATCAGTAAGAATGTCACTGTCTGTCGCTCATAGATGCTGAGAGTGAGGATTCCAACAGCCTCACAGGCTTCCCTGGTTAAGCCTAGTGTTTCCAACTATGTTCATGAGCATCTCTTGGCTTTTGTTCCCCAGGGAATTAACTATCTATCTTTTCATCAACTGTGGCCATGCACATCTATTTCCCGAAGCAAAGAACAGGTCAAGGTGCCTCACCCTGGCATTGCTAGTATTGTGCACAGGGAGGGATGCTAATATGGAGGCACTAGTGCTTTCTCTACCCAGAGGTGGGGAAAAGAAGCATTGATGCCAAACTTGATGTCCACTTTGTCACCTGAACATTTTTTGGGGTATTGCATCTTAAGTTTCTTCCTAGAGCCCTTCTTTTCATAGAACTAAAAGATGAATCTATGTACCATGGAAAGACCAATATCTAAACACAGATACCCCCTTGTCTCTCCTACCCTCATTTTTCTTCCACTTTCTCCATGAGTAGATTAATTCTTAAAAAATTGTTATGTGAGTCATCAAACTCATTAACCTCTCAGACATGCCAGGTATGTTAGAGTGATGGCTGTACATATTGCAAGCCCCAAGCCAGACAAGCTCACCATGCAAATTGGTCAGCACAGATGTAAGGTTTGATGCATTTTTGGAAATATGTGTATGTGCCGAAACCACTATTGGCCTAGAAAGAAAAAGTATGCACAATAATCACTGTCTTTCTCGGGATGTAAGGAATAAAAGTACATTTTTTTCATGAATATATATTACTTTTTATTAGAAGATTTAACTACTTTTTAAGATTGCACTGCTAGCTGGCACAGTGGCACATGCCTATAATCCCAGTGACTCAGGAGGCAGAGGCAGGAGGTTCATGAGTTCAAAACCAGAGGCAGCCTGTGTAACTTGGCAAAGCCAGAGAGAGGGAGCAGGAGAGAGAGAGAGGCAAACTCAGAAAAGAATAATGGTACACATACAAGACATGGATGTGAGCTTTTCAAGAGAGTCACCTATTCCCCAAATCTTATCACCTATTTCTGTCAGAATAAAGTTTTCCTACTCCAGATATATTTTCTGTCTTATTTTGTCTTCCCTTCAGAGTACATTTTGAGACAATGATGTGGATGCAAGTAGTTTACTTATGAAGTGATCCCAGGAAGCACATGAGGGATGCAGAAAGGAAGAAAGCTAAACATGTCCATCAATGAGCAGGTTATCACTATGGGCAGCTGGTGTTCTATCTTGCTGTGGACCTCTCAGAAACTATACCAAACTCACTTGAGAAAAAAGTCCCACTGAGGAGCAAGGAAGCTAGATTCTTTATCCATTATCACCCCTTCTTTCACTCCTGGGAGTGTTAATCCATCAACAATAATGGCTCAACTATAGGCCTAATGTGTTTCTACAGCCAGAGAGCAGACACAGACAGAGGATAGAAAATCCTGGGTGTTTGATCCAGACTGTTTGCAAAGGCTCTCAGGATAGGTCAGAGGAAAATAGATAGGGCATTGACAGATCCTTGCTGTACTGTGTCTGCTGACAGTCGCTTCCTCAATGAGCTTCCTTACTGATTTAGTTCTCAAATTTTACCTTAGTGACTGCAGCCTATGAATGTTTGACTGACTTCGGCATGGCCACTAGCTCAAGTGAAAACTCAAACAGCTGACCTGTCAATATAATGTCATACACAGAATTTAACTGTGTAATTTGTTTGCTTTCCACAGACATTAGTCTGTTTTGACAGAACCAAATGTAAGTACACATGGTTTTGACACTCTTCAAACACAGGATGTAAAATAGCCAATTAATTTTGTCCAACCAATTTGGGGGTTTGTGTGCCTACTCTTCTCACTGAAAAATCCTACTTGTATGAAATTTTTCCCTTTGGATTGATCAGTCAAGCCTGCATTGTACAATCAATGACAAATTGTCTGAGATTTATTTCCAAAGGAAATCAGGACCTTGTCTATTTAATGTGTACAATCCTACTACTTGCCCATTTGACTTCTTTATGTTGTACAGAATTTCATCCTGAGTTCTTAATGATAAATTCCACTCTTTATTCTTAAAACCCTTCATTTGTGAAAATGTTTTTATTGCATATCTCAAAATACCTTGTCTTGTCTGACCGATGTGGTTATATAGATAGATGTTCTATAATCCCTCCCTCGCATCAGTCTTTTGAGGGTTAGCATTGTTACTGGAGATTCTCTAGGAGCAGAAGTAGGCAGATCTAGACCATTGGCCCAGAAATGTGGCAATATAACCCTGGTTCTTGTATCTGACATATAAATGAATTTATACCTGATACAGAAGTTACAATAGAGAGTATGGATAAGGTTTAATAAAAGATATTACACTGTTTAGAAATAATTACAGAGAAGATACACCTGGAAAGGCATAGGTAAATACGGAAAGGTACTTGAAATAAATTGGGTCCCACAGGTGACTCAGCATAAGGATATTTCTATCTCCCAGGGAAAGGTAAAGTCAGAGAAAACAGAGGTAAGCAGGTTTCTAGAGGAAAAAGTACCTTAGATAAAGAAGGTGGGCCCGAGAGAAGGGAGAGGTGTGCATGTGGTTACTAGAGAAGGAGAAGAGCAAAGGACAAGAAGCAGAGAGCAAGGAATGAAAGAAAGAGTGGGCACAGATTTCCACTAGTTTTATTCAAACTAGGGCACACTCAGTGTGACATCAGCCTTGGTCATCCAGCTCTGGGCACCCAGTGTGACCTAAGGCTGGGATCTTTATTTTGTAAATGGATAAATGGTTCTGATTAGAGCGTAGGAACCATTAGAAATGTCCTTCCAGCCAGGTGCGGTCGCAGGAGGATCACAAATTCAAGACCAGAGGCAGTCTGCATAATTTAGCAAGACCCTGTCTCAAAAAAGTAAAAAATTGTGTTGAGGGTGCAGCTCAGTGGTACAGCACTTGCAAAGCATGCAAGCACAACGTCCTGGGTTCAATCCCCAGTACTGGGGGAAAAAAAAAAAAGAAAAGAAAAGAAAAGAAAAAAAAAGAAAAGAAAAGAAAAATGTCCTGCCCTTCCAGGGTCCTTGGAGACTTACATGGAAAATGACAGGAGTCAATTTTAATACCTTTTTCCTTCATATTGCCTGCTAATGCCTAAGCTAGCTTGCCTATTAAGAATGTATTTTTGCTTCATATTTTTGAACACTGAAAATGCAACAGGGATTTGTACAGAGTTCATGTTTATCTTAGGTCAGCTTCTTCCAGAAACAGACCCTAAAATAAGGACTTAACTGCAAGTAGTTTATCAGGGTGATAATCTTATTAATTACCTGTAGAGACCACGGCAAAGGAAAAGGAATGAAACTAATTTAGGATGCAGTAAAGAGCACTGTGGAGAGCTGGGGTTTATTACATGCTGGAGACTTCTGGAAGGCTGCCTAAAGTATGCATCAGAATTATCCCAACTAAGGGACAAGGAAGCTGGAGTATGTATTATATGATTGCTATATTGCTGTTTGAGAGTAACTCGTGGGACACTGATTCATGGGCACTTTGGTGAGCTACGCATGCAGCCACTGTACTCCTGAACTTCAGGAAAGCCTTAGGTAAAGAGTCACTCTTTGTAAGAAAACAGCTAGTTCCAAAAGACTACAGCAGAGCACTAGGCCCTTCTTCTAGAAAGTTCAATAAACTCTTATTGCAAATAATTGAATGGAATTTGCCAAGAGCTATAAGAAATGTGAAATGACCCCAAGATTTCAAATCATTGACTCTTTTTACTCACTTCCTACAAAAACTGTTTAAAAGAGTATCACCTCTGTCAGTAATGAATAAAGATGAAGGTACACCTGACTCATGTCATAGTATTTTCAGTTGCATCATATGGTTGTGAAAGCTGGACACTGAATAAAGGAGACAGCAAAAGAATTTCTGTAGGAAGTTAGGATTGTACTAAAGTGATTTTCTATCTCCTGTTGTTGTTAGGTGTTGTGAGTCCAGTCTGACTCATAGCGACCCTTCTTAATAGAATGGAACACTTCCCAATTCTGTGCCAGGTACATGATCTTTTTCATGTTTAAACCCGTTGTTGTAGCAAATGTGACAGTCCATCCAGTGGAGGATTTTCCTTTTGAACGTTGACCTGCCACTCTCCAAAACATGCTATCCTTCTCCAATGAATGGTCCCTCCTGGTAACATGAATAAAATATATCAGATAGTCTAGCCATCCTTGCTTCCAAGGAGCACTCTGGTTGCATTTCTTCTAGGACAGATCTGTTAGTTCTTTTGGCATTCCATGGCATATTCAATATTCTTCTCTGCCACCATAATTCAAAAGCATCAATTCTTTTCCTGTCTCCTTTATTCAGTGTCCAACTTTCACATATGATACAACTGAAAATACTGTGACATGAGTCAGGTGTACCTTCATCTTCAATATGATATCTTTACTTTTCAACCTTTTAAAGAGGCCTTTTGCAACAGCTTTTCCCAATGCAATGCATCTTTTGATTTCTTAACTGCTGCTTCTGTGGGTGTTGATTGCAGAACCAAGAAAAGCACAATTGTGGACAAGCTCAATCTTTATTTATCATGAAGCTGTGTACTGACCCAGTTATAAGGATTTTTGTTTTGTTGATGTTGAGGCACAACCCATACTGAAGGCTCTGTTCTTTAATCTCCATCAGTAAATGTTTCAAATCCTCTTCACTTTCAGCAAGTAGAGTTGTGTCCTGTGCATAACACAGGTTGTTAATCAGTCTTCCTCCAATTGTGATGCCGTGTTCTTCTTCATGAAGTCCAGCTTCTCAGATTATTTGCTTAGCGTAGCTATTGAAGAGGTAAGGTGAAAGGACACAGCCCTGACTCACACCTGTTTTCACTTTAAACCAGGCAGTAATTCCTTCTTTTGTTTGAAGAACTACCTCATGGTCCATGTACTGATTCCTCATGAGTACAATTAAGTACTCTGATATTCCCATTCTTCCCAGTATTATCCATAATTTGTTGTGATCCACACAGTTAAAGACCTTTGCATAGTCAATAAAGCATAGACAGACATCTTTCTGGTATTCTCAGCTTTCAGCTAATGGATGTGACATCAGCAATGATGTCCCTGGTTTCCTACCCTCTTCTGAATCTGGCTTGATTTTCTGGCAGTTCCTGTCTAGAGACTGCTGCAGTCAATTCTGAAAGATCTTTAGAAAAATTTTGCCTGCTTGTGATATTAATGATATTGTTCAATAGTTTTCCAAATTTGGTTCGATCCCCTTTCTTGGGAATAGACACAAATTTGGATCTCTTCCAGCCAGTTGGCCAGGTAGCTGTTTTCCAAACTTTTTGGCATAAATATGTTAGCACCTCCAGTGCTGCATGTTTGTTGAAACATCTCTATGGGTATTCCATCAATTCCTGGAGCCTTGTGTTTCACCAGTTACTTCAAAGCAGCTTGTAGTTCTTCCTTCTGTACCATTGATTCCTGATCATGTGTAACCTCTTGAAATCGTTGATCATCCACCAATTCCTTTTGGTATAATGACTCTGTTTATTCCTTCCATCTTCTTTTGATGTTTCCTGCATTGTTTAATATTTTCCCTATGGAATCCTTCACTATTAACCCTCAAAGCTTGAATTTTTCTTCAATTCCTTAAGCTTGAGGAAAACAGAGCATGTTCTTCCTTTTTGGTCTTTGATCTCCATCTCTTTGCACATGTCATTGTAAGATTTGATTTTGTTTATTCCAGCTGTCCTTTGAAATCTTCTGTTCAGTTCTTTAACTTTGCCATGTCTTCTTTTTACTTTAGCTTCTCCTTATTCAAAGGCAAGTTTTAGTTTTAGTTTCTTTTGACGTATAATTTGGTCTTTTCTTTTTTTTCCTGTCTTTTTCATAACCTTTTTCTTTCCTCATGAATGATATCTTTGATGTCATGCTACAACTCATCTGGTCTTTGATCATTAGTGTCTAACATGTCAAATCTGTTCTTGAGGTGGTTTCTAGACTCAAGATATGCTCAAGATCAGACCTTGGTACTCATACACTTGTTCTAGTTTTCTTCAGTTTCACTTTGAACCTGTGTATGAGCAGTCGGTGGTCCGATGCACAGCCATCACCTATTGTTCTGACTTTTGATATTGAGCTTTTCCTTAAACTCTTTCCACAAATGTAGTCAGTTTTGTTCCTGCATCTTCCATATGGTGAATTCCATGTATAGTCACTGTTTATGTTAGTCTGAAAAAATTCTATCATGTGATCCCCAGCATCATTTCTGTCACCAAGGGCATATTTTCCAACTACTGAGCTGCCACATTTGTTTCTAACTTTTGCAGTCCAGTCACAAGTAATTATCAGCATATGACCATTGCATGCTCAATCTATTTCAGATTGCGGAAGCTAGTAAAAATCTTCCCTTTCTTCATTGTGGACTTAGTGGTGGGTGTGTAAATTTGAATAGCAGTCATATTAACTGGCCTTCCTTGTAGGTATATGGATGTCATCCTATCACTAACAGCATTGTATTTAATGACAAATCTTTAGATGTCTCTTTTGATGATAAACATAACCTCATTTCTCTTTAATCTGTCATTCCTGGCATAGTAGACTACCTGATTATTTGACTCAGAATGGCCTATGCCAGTCCATTTTAGCTCAATGATGCCTAGAATGTCAATGCTTATACATTCCATTTCACTTTTGATGATTTCTATTTTTCCCAGATTTATACTACAAATGTCCCATGTTGCAATTATTAATAGATGCTTACAGTTGTTCCTTCTCATTTTGAGTCATGCCAAATGGAGGTCCCTGGGGGTTTACTATATTTACATCATTAAGGTTTACTCTATCTTGAGAAAGCAACTCTTCTCCAGTCTACTTTTGAGTGCCTTCCAACCTGGGGGGTCATTTTCCAGCACTATATCTGACAGTGTTTCTCCATCCTTCTTCCTACTCTGTCTTAGTCTGGCAGCTCAGCTGAAACCTGTACATCGTGGGTGACCCTGCTGGTATCTGTAATACTAGTGGCAAAGCTTTCAGCATCACAGCAACACACAAAGCCCCCACAGTATGGCAAACTGACAGACATGTGGGGGTCCTTTCTCTTAGTATTAAAAATTTGTTTATACTTTGCTGATTTCAGCTGTGTTGGTCTCATTACCTAATAAATACAATATTTTCTCTTACATGTTCTCAGGAGATAGTCTGTAATGGATATTAGCAACAAGTTCACACCCAATGGGGGTTAATGGGGCTGATCTGCCCCACCTTGTATCCTCTCAAGGACTTTATATCACACTGTGAATAAAGGAAATCAGGTATTTCAAGATAACAATGAAATCATATTGCAGTAGAGATGTCAAAGAGGAAGAAGGTTCACATTCTTGGTCATTCATGCCTCCAGTCATCTATGGCTTTGACCTTCCCCCTGAATCCTTTAAGGGAATGCCTAGGTTTGGCTGATATTCTATAGAAAATGCAAAGTATTATTTTCTCTGGTTTACAGTTTCAGTCAAGCTGATGGGCACTTTGCAGGTGTGATTCCCATGCATTGAGAAAGCAAAGCCACAGCTCAGCCCTTCTGTCTAGGCATGGTCACCACAGCTACCTGTTCACTGCCATGGAGAACAAACCCAGTCCTTGTTGGGCCTTCAGTGTCTTGGAAATGCTGAATAGCTTTCTAAGTTTCTAGATTCTGGGAGCCAATATTTTCTTATTGAGGTAATAAGAATGTCTGGCACCACAAAAGACCTTTGAGTCAAATTCACCTTTGGAACTTTATAATAACTGGGGACATCTAGATACAGAAGCCTGTGTTCACTTCAGTCAAGTCTAGCCAGATAGAAAATAAGTAATTAATGCTCAGTGTTTCCCTGAGTGTCTGGAAGTTCTATCTTTCAAGGATAGATTTATGTATGTGTTACTGGTAAGAAGTGTAGTAACTAGCTCAAAGTTGGTTTTATAACTTTTGGGTAAACATTTTCCATAGTTTTAAATCTGTTTTTTTAAAAAAAATGCTTGCAAAATTCTTATATATTTACAAAGAGGTTTTCTAAGTCTAAAGCCAGGCTGGGGTTTAACTCAGTTGGTAGAGTGTCACTCTGCACACTCTGAGGCCCTGACTTCAATCCCCAGCACTGCAGAAATTGGAGGACCTGGCAGCCCTCTCCCAAAACATTCCCGAAACAATCATGTAGGGTCACTATGAGTCAGACCTGACTCAATGGCACTTAACAACAACAGCAACAACCAAGTCTAATGCATGTTTTTGTTTCTTTTTGGAGGCTATATTTCCCCATCCTGAGTGTCTCAGAGCAGTGGTGCTTAAAGTTTAGTGTGCATGAGAGTCAATAGAAGGCTTTAACATGTAGGATCCTGACTTTCCTGTGAAAGATTGGATTTAGTGAAAGTAGTTGATTAGAAGCCTACATTTTAAATAATTACCTGATGCTAAATACAGCTTGCAGGTTGATCTGATTTTGAGAAAAACTATTTTAGAGAAGCATATATGATAAATGTTTTTGAAAAATCTCGTAGCAAGAAGTATTGCTAATACCAGAAACTGCATGTTTCTACAAAATAAGTCATGGATAAATAATATTTTGTCGTCTACAGGATGACAATAAAATAACCAGTAGTAAGGAGGATTCACCTAAAAGACTTCATTGCCATTTGGAGGCATATATGCATTTAAGTATTTTGTTTTATATGTGAACATTTTTTTAATATTTACTAAGTTCCTATTGGGGCTGGGATTTAGCTCAGTTGGTAGAGCGCTGCGCTGCAGTCTCTGAGGTCCTGAGTTCAATTCCCAGCACTGCAAAAATGGGAGAACGGCCTGGCAATCCACTCCCGAGGCAATCCCGAATAAGTCAGCCATTGAAAACCCTTTGAGGGTTGCTATGAGTTGGATGCGGACTCAACAGCACCTAACAACAACAAGTTCGTATTGACAATCCCCTTTGAACATGATAAATATAAGCACTTAAAAGTTCTATCATGTCATAGAAAGGTATGCAACCTTAAAAATGTTCAATTAGAGATGTTGCTTAACCAACATTTATTAAATACCTATTTATTGAAATTTTTTGTGCTGGGCCCCATGCCAGACATGGATATGATGTTACATTTGAAATCTCCTCTCAATGGTGTATGATTGGCCTGTACTTCTGGGACTGTAAGATAAACAGGCTTGGACAAAAATAATAACAAAAATACTGTTGCTAGAGTAAAGATGTGCTGCTTATTTAGTTTTACTCAATTTAGGTACCATAATTTTTCCTATGCCTGCAGCCATACCACTGTGGTGACAGATCCTGTCAGATCTTGGAAATTAAACAGAGTCAGACCTGGTTAGTACTTGGATGGAAGACTGCCTGGGAACACCAGGTGCTATAGGTTTGGGAGAAGAACCTAGCAACCCACTCCCCAAAAAACAATCAGCCATTGAAAACCCTATGAATGCCAGAGAAGCATGACAATAGTGTTTTATCTGTTGCATACAGGATCCCTATGAGTCAGACACTGACTGAAGGGCACCTAACAACAACAATCTTTCCTATAATTTTTAGGAAGGATATACATCATATCTCCTGATAGAGAATTCCAATTGATGATTGGAAGAGGATAGATAGTCATGAGGGGAAGGTGTAGCCCAAATTATATCAACACATTTCTCTAGGAATTCTGGCAAATATGAGTATTAAAGTCTTAGTGAACATAGGATTTGTTTATAGAGCTATACTATTACTCGGGGGTGGGGGGAGATTTAGCTCAGTTGGTAGAGCACCACTCTGCAGTCTGTGAGGTCCCAAGTTCAATCCCCAGTACAGCAAAAAAAAAAAAAAAAAAGGATGTGGCAATCCACTCCCAAAGCAATCCCAAAACAATCAGCCATTTAAAACCCTATAGGGGTCACTATGGGTCAGACATAACTCCGTGGCATCTAACAACAACAACAGTGTAATATTCCTCAAAAGTTATAGGGTTGAAAAAGGCTTAAAAACTACTGACTCACTTGTAATGATTTCTGGATTTTTTTAAAATTGAAGACTTTGTAAGTAGAACAGTAGACTACCTATACACACACACACACCTGATTTCAGGGTCCATGCCCTCAGTCTGTTGATCAACTTTCTAGAAGTTCACTTTTGAATATAGTCCTTTGTGTCAAATGATTCTCAAGGAAGTATATCTGATGAAGTGTAGTAAAATGCCTACTGTTATAATGTATTAATGAGACTCCATTTTTTATATTCTGCAGTCTGAGATTTAGTCTGGAGTCTGTGTCTCTTAATGTCCTTTTAAGTCCTTTTCTTGTCCTGTTATTTCATGTAAAGCCCACTGCCCAAAGTTCTCTTGTGCCACAGCAAGGAGGCAGAGGTTGGGATGTGGAAAAGGACTAGTTTAAACTTGGATCCTTTGCCATCAAAAGATCTTCATGGAAGGGATTAGAAAGGAAAACTAGTTCAACTCCTGATCATAACACCTACATTTTCCTCCTAAACTCCTGAATGTCTAAATGGTCTAATTAGATTTTCCCTGTAATTACTATCTGTACTTGGAGATACTCTTTCCTCTAAAACACAGAGCTGCTTCAGGAACTTGCCAAGCATCACTAGAGGTTTGACATACTCCATAAGGGCACAGAGTGAACCACCAGACCAACCCCCCCCCATTGCCAACCCAGCACTTAGAATGAGTATAACCTTCTGCCATTAGAATCCTTCCAAAAAGAAGCATTGCCTACCCTCTTCTACTCTAGGTTAGGAGTAGGAACATGTAATAAAGACTAAGATATTTTTCCTCTGTGCTTTACATTGTTCTGATTGTTCCAGATTTCACTTTTTACAATCTATAATTATAATTTTTATCTGTTACTGTGTCTTTCTCAGTAGACTGTAAGCTTCATGTCTGACAAATATAAGATATTCAATACATATTGGTTCAGTGAATGTATAGATCCTTAAAGAACAATTGAAATATCTAACTCTCTTCCTCTCCCACACTCCCCTTGTAGGAAATGAAGGAGATGAGACAGAGAAGGAATTAGAAGCATTAAGCCATACTGACATGCAGAATTATTATATGGAATGCCCCATATCCATTAGTTGTACTTGAATTGGAAGAATTAAGCAGAGCTGTCTTCAAACTTTATTTTTGGTTCAGTTTTTCTCAAAGTTCAGCTGGACATTGGCAGTCATCATATTCTGAGCAGTTGTATAAAGGACTCTCTTTCTTGGAGCCTGTGTGCATTTTTTAGAAAGTTGTTCCAGGTACCTGAGATGGGGGTAGATGTAAGTGCAAGTGGCTTTGGAGAATGGAAGCCAAGCTTCTTCCCCGTAAGACAGCATCTCTTATCAATATATCTGGCAACAGGCCACTCTCATTCACCATGAATAGCAAACTTTATCACTAATGGCTTATATCTTACCATATGAAGGGGCCAAAGCCAATTCCTGAGGGAACTATAATCTACCTACGCGGGCCTTCAGAACTAGGGGAAGAAAAAAAAAACTGATCTCCCTTAGATAGTTGGAAAAAGACGGATTTTCAAGGGAGGAAGAGAGTACATACCTAAGAAATTTGCAGTAGTCAGTGCAATGGTTAATCTTCATTGTCAACTTCAGTGGATGTAGACTCACCTAGGAGACTGGTAGGGAGCAGGACCCAGCAACCCACTCACAAAAATCAATCTGCCATGGAAAACCCTATGAATAGTAGAGAAGCACTGACAATATTGTTTCACTTGTTGTACATAGGGTTGCTATGAGTTGGACACCAACTCGACGGCACCTAACAACAACAAGGAGACTGGTAAAGCACACCTCTAGGTGTGTCTATCAGAGTGTTTCCAGAGAGGATTAATTGGGGGAGTTGGAGGGAAGCCTTACCATTAAAATAAGTGGCACTATCTTATGGGCTGAGAGCCCTGACAGGATAAAAGGGGCAGGAGAAAAACCAGTTGAGTTCCAGAATTCTCCTCCAGACTTCTTGATCACCATGTGGTGAACAGTTCTCTGTCACACATTCCCACATTCCCATGTTCTGGGTGGGGCCAAGAAACCATAGACTGAAACCTCTGAAACCATGATCCAAGGTAAATCCTTTCTCCACTAAATTGCTGTGTCAGGGTTTTTAGTCAAAGGGATACAAAAGTAACTATTACAGTCAGAAAGACAGGACCAAAAAAAGACTTCCTGGAGCCCAAGGAAAAGTCCCAAATGGAAGGCCAGAAGTTCTGTCCTCTCACAGATGTATTTTGCTTGGGTCTCATGGTGTTTAACAGTCAGGGAACTTTACATGAAAATCCACGTTCTGATACTTCTTGAAAAATTGGAAGATCTGGTAATATTGGTATCACATCCCAGAGCAATAATCTCTTGAAGCTGTGGTGCCACTTACTCTTTCAATGGAGCACATATATATTTGCATTATAAATATATATATGAATGTTATATATATAATATATATGTATAATACATATATATAATATATATACGCCTGCAGCGGTAGCCCTGTGGCATCCGATCT
>VMDO01002042.1:19787-94334 GCA_007922755.1 Pedetes capensis
AGCTAAGCAGGGTCGGGCCTGGTTAGTACCTGGATGGGAGACCGCCTGGGAACACCAGAAGCTGTAGGCTTGGAAGAAGGACCTGGCAACCCCCTCCCAAAAATCAATCTGCCATTGAAAACCCTATGAACAGCAGAGAAGCACTGACAATAGTGTTTCCCCTGTTGTACAGAGGGTCGCTATGAGTCGGATACCGACTTGACGGCACCTAACAACAACAACAATATATATACACACACATACATACATACATACATACATATATATATATATATATATATATATATATATATATATATGTTAGCCAAGTCCCACTGCTACTTATTACATCATGTTTTCCTAATTTTGCTCATTTATATTTGCTCCAGTAAGCTGCAGAAATTTTAATAGAGTCTTTGGAATAGGTTTAGGATTTTTTAAGAAGAAGTCTGCAGGAGATATTTCATTGACAGATGGAAGTAAATAGATGGTAACTGTTTGCCTTCCTCCATTGGATGGAATCAAAAACCCCAAAAAGGTATGAGCTCTCACATAGTGATTAAGAATCCATAGGAGTCACATAGAGAAGATTTCTTGACCTGATCATGTCTTTGGTTCAGAATTTCCTGGTGGTGGTAAGGGTGGGTTTTCTAGCAACCTTGTTTTGTATATATTATTTATACATTCATATATTTGTGTGTATATGTATACATGAGTGAACACCTTTTGCAAAATTTTAGCCAATTAGTACTGATACTTCTGTAAACACTCCAGTCTGTTTTGGACATTAAAGCTATTCTTTAATCTTTATACCTCAACCTTCATTTTTTCTAAGTGGCTAAGTATCTCTCTACTGGAAAATTTGCTTAGTCTCAGTAAATGTGTGTCTGTTTTTAGTTCAGATTAGTTTTGCCAAATCACTGAGTATAATATCCTTGGGGTAGAATAAATTAATACATTTGCAAAGGTAATTCCACTAAGTATTGTTCCACAGCAGTCAGAATAAGGAAATAGAAAATTTCTAATGAGGCCTTTGGAGATGTTTTCTAAATGCCCATACAAATTCTAATTAGTTATAAACTGTAATTTGGTATCATTCACTTTTACAAAGATATAACCATATCCTTTAGTGGGTGCCTCTTTGGCCAGCCTAAAAGAAGAGAAACATATAACTTGGACATATCATTTGCTTATCTTTCCCTCACAGTCCTCTTTCACTCACTAACAGCTATTTGTTGAACACTCCAGAGGATTGGGCAAAGATAGAGGCCTCCTCTCAGAGGGCTCAGAAGCTAATAAAGCAAAAGAATCAGACGTATGGCTTTCAAAGGAGGGTCCCCAACAAGTAGTACCTGGAAGCTTATTGTAAAAGCAGACTCTCAATGCCCATTTTGGACCTGAGGAATCAGAAAGTCTGGGGTAGGTCCCAGTAGCCACTGTTCTGGCAAGACATCCAGGTGAGTCTGACAGATACAAAAATTTGGGAACCCAAGCAGTCAACATTCCATTTGCAGAAAATATTCTCCAAGTTTCTCCACAAAGCTTTCTGTGCAGGGAAACAAATAGGCATGAAGTCCATATTATACAAAGAGGCAGACTTTTTTCTTTTGTGAATTTTTCCTGTCTAGCAGATATGTGTGCTAGGTGAGTATGTTGCCAAAGATGTGTTATAGACAGGACCAGCCTTTAAGGTAATTGTGGAACAGGTGAAACATTCCATTCCTTGTTTATCTCTTTGCTTAAGGTCCAGTCAAGAGTTTTGGGGTATGTTCCATGAGCACCTCATAAGCCCAATGATATGTGCATTTTCCTTTTAAACAACCTCCTTTCTACTGTCTATACATCAGATAGTATCAATCAATTCATTGTGAATGGCTGATCTTTGGTCCAAACTATGGAGATACATAGGATAAATTTGTGCAGTTGACAATACAATTTTCTTTCTTTCCAAAGTATGTGATTTCCTCATCAAATGAATGTCAGGGAATCTGATCATTTTAGGTTTGTCCATTTTCAGCTACTGAGATATTCACTATAAGGAATTACTGAAAATGTGGATAATTTTTCCAAGGAGAAGTTTAAAAATAGCACACCACCTATCTTTTGGGTCACAGCCTTGTTGGTTTATTATTTGCTCTGTCTTTAAGATTGACATTGAATCCTACAGACAGTTTTATTGTGCAGTGACTGTGCCCAAGAATAATGGTGCAATAGGTATGAAGGGTGAGCAGTACTTCCTGGCAGTATGTGGAGTACTTTTATAACCAATTAAGCTTCCTTAATATATAGAATTATTTTTAGAATTATAAAACCAGGTATTTTATACATTTGCTATGTTATAATAGTTGCTTTGTGATCGTCAATCATGCTTTGCTAATATCACACACAGTGGGTAGTGTTACAATCAAATATACAATGGTGTTCTGCCACAAGCAAAAGCACTTTGGCTGCAGGGTAGTGAGGTACGAATTGGATGCACCTCACAGAAATTAATGGAACCCAGGATAATTCTGCAAAGCACTGTAGGAATCAGGTGGTGGAGGACAAGGGCATGTGTAGATAATGACAAAAGCAACTCAGAGGACTCTGCATCCCTAATACGGGAGTTTCAGGGTCTACTGGGCTCTATGGGGTTTGCTTGATAAATAGTCAGCTCCTTCCCTACCCTACTTTGCTGAGGCCTCTTAGGAAGTACTCGCTTTGCCTTCTTGCTTCTTCTAATTCTTTATGATGGACTCTGACTATAAGAGGACTCATAATCTGCAATCAATTTTCCCCCAATTTTGTCTTGCATCATATGAGTATGATGATCAAATTTATACATTCCTTTTGATCAAAGTAGAAAGGGATTTCAAATCTAGAATTTGAAAGAAGAATGCAATCTACTTCTGTATTTTTCTTTGCCATGGGGATTAGGCATCCTTCCATTTTTAATTTTAATTAAATTTAATTTTATATTCATGCCATAATTATAATTACAGTTTTATAAGACTTTGATTTCAGATTCAGACATTGCTGCTGAAAATAATATTCAGAAAGGATAGGATGGGGAATTTCACAAGGGGTTACTCACCAGTCAGAAATAAGGTTAATTAAGATGGTTAGAATGAAAAAAAGAAAACTAGCCTCTAGCCCCCAGGAGCTAGCCTAGTGCTATCACCTAGGCCCTGCTTGACATTCTCCTGTTGATCACAGAAAATTTCTTAGACACCATCTTCAGATAAGGCCTTTCTGTGATTATGATGGATCAAGACAAAAACAAGACCACTCTAAACTCACACCTAAACACAGATAAAACATGAACATTGTCTAAGTCACAAAATACCAAACATGCTCTTGGCTCTCTTGGCTAATGACAATGACTGCTGTTTCTTTACCAATTACAGCTTTAGCCACACTCTATTCTACCCTGCACTTTGGTGAGATTTATTGAAGTCCCCATTGATAAAATTACTCCTGCTTTCTGAAAGCACCCAATCTAGAGGGAGGCTCTTTTCTTTGGACTCTCAACTCAGTCAAAGCCCAATCCTGCTGCTGCTTTCTGTTACCAGATTCTAAGGCAGTGAGAAAATAAATTTAATCATAAGCATTTCAGATGCAAATACACCATTGTTTTAATATTATTCACAGAAGGTTAAATACTGAGAGAAAAAAATGTGATAATTTGAATTAAGTTATTTATTTAATTAGTATTATATCTCATACTGCAAACCTCTCACTCCCTGTTCTCAGAGAGAGCCAGAAATGTGGGCCAGTTTGGAGAGAAGTGTTTGTCTACAGTTTTTATCTCCAAAGAAAATGTGCAGTTCAGTCACTCTTGACTGCCCTGTAAGGCTTCCAGAAAAATGTGTAAAGAAATGGATGAGGTGACAAAGCAGATCCTGGTGAAGAGGGGGTTAGGGATTGCTATCACTGAAGGACTAAGGATTAGGTCAGAAATATTTTTGTTCAAGTCCATTCAAAATTCAACCATGTTATTCTGCAGAGAGGCTGGGGAAAAATTGCAATTTGACCTGCTGGGAGGTACATTTTACCCTTGATGGCTTGTGAATAGCACTTGTACTTCAAGAGCTTAACCATATCATCGCAGTGCCAACATGTCTAACCTAGCTAGCACATCTAGCACTTTGCCACATCATATTAATATTTTTCGAGGCCTATTATATGTGTATTTATATGTGCAAATATACATACATATAGAAATACAAATGCACTGTGTAATGAAATAAAAAAGGCCAGTACGACCTACTTTTTAAAAAAGAAATAGAGTTTATATTTTATACAGTTATTATGAATTGTGATTTATAAATTAAAATAATAAATGACAAGTATTCTAAATCAAGAACATCTTGCTTAATTTGGAATTACTGTACTTTCAATTCTATCAGCATTCATTAAAATTAGGGTATAAATCAGTCTATGATGAGCAAACTACATAAAAATAAGATAAAAATTGGGATTTGTTTGAAAAAGAAAGTAATTTCCAGAAATGGCCATTTAATGGTAGAGATCCCATTTTAAAACAAGAAACTTATGAAATACTTGGGAAAAATGGAACAATTGACTGGAAATTTTGCCTGGTAAAGACGTGCATAAAATTATAGCTTTAATAGAATGACTAGGTATGTAACTTAATTGGTAGTATTAGTTTAATTCTGATTGAAATACCATAAAAAGCTTTTTCTTGCAGAAGCTATTCCAAAATTCATTTGTAAAAATATTCACAAAATTAATTGATATTTTGAAAAGAAGCAGAAATGAGGAAGGTGGCTGGCCTTAAATGTAAAAGAATTATATTATAATTCTTTTATAATTATAAAGCATCAGTAAATTGAGCTGAAAACTAAAGCAGTTTTTCAATATTGACACCACTGATAGTTTAGGCCAGGTAATTCTTTCATGGGGGGGCTGTACTGTCATTGTAAAATGGTCAGTGGCGTCTTTGCCCTTTGCACTTGAGATGTCAGTAACACCCTCTCCTTCAGTTGTGATAACTGGAAAATGTCCCTCAGGTATCTTAACCACCCCTGGTAGAGAACCACTAAACTCAAGAACAAAAAATAGAATCAAAAGTTAATAAAATAGATTGAAAAACTGAAAATTTTGACCAATTTATGTAAGAAATTCACTTATGATAAGGTAGGCATCACTAAGCAATGAATAAGGAAAATGTTTATAATTTAGATTTATGATTACCAAGTCTAAAGTCTGTCTATAACATATTTTATACTGCACATTAAAATTAATGTTGTAAGTAGAATTAAATATAAGGAAACATATCAGTAAAAGAAACTAGCAGAAAATAGATTTATCTGATGTTTAGAGTGGTAGTCACTTAAGCTATTTAAAGATTCTATCACATATAAAAATGAACCATGTTTTAACACAAAAAGCATAATTAAAGTAAAAAGGAAAATGACAGACAAGGGAAAATGTTAACATGGAGTATAACAGAATCAAGATTCATATGAAAACTTTTTGCAGTAAAAAAATTCCATAATAAATGTTTTGAGTTTTGTGGACAGGGCATGTGACCTGTGTTTAGTTTAATGCTGTGTTGTCATTGTGTTAAAACCCTTAATAATTGTTTAAGAAGTGGCTCCATATTTTTATTTTTTACTAGACCATACAAATTATTTATTTGATTATATTTGTGGTCCATGCAATCTCCATTGAAACGACTCAGCTCTGCAGTTGTTGCACAAAGCAGCCATAGACAATTACATAGGTGAATGAATGTGGTTGTGTTCTAATCAAACTTTACAAAAGCAGGTGGTATATGAGTTCTGCTTTCTTCACATTCTTACCAGCATTTTATGGGAGAAGGACCTGGAAACCCCCTCCCAAAAATCAATCTGCCATTGAAAACCCTATGAATAGCAGAGAAGCACTGACAATAGTGTTTCCCCTGTTGTACAGAGGGTCGCTATGAGTCAGATACTGACTCGATGGCACCTAACAACAACAACAACTATATATATATATATATATATATATATATATATATATATATATATATATATATTTCCTTTTGATAATAACCATTCTAACTAGGGTTAAGTGGTATCTCATGGGGGTTTTGATTTGTGTTTCCCTGATGGTTAGTGATGATGAACACATTTTCTATCTATTGGCCATTTGTATGTCTTCTTTTGAGAAATGCCTATTCAGATCCTAAGCCCATTTTTAAAATTGGATTGTCTTTTTTCTATTGAGTTGTTTGGATTTCTTATGTTAAGTAAAATAAGTTAGGCACAGAAAGTCTGTCTGACTATACTTATATGTAGAATCTAAAACAGTTAATCTCATAGAACTAAAGACTTATAATAGTGGCTCCTAGGAACTGGAGAGACTAGGAAAAGGAGCCATGGGAAGGGGTTACTCAATTGTTCTGATGTTGCAGTTAGAAAGGAGGAATAAATTCTGTAGTTCCAGGGCACTGTCTACCTCAAAATGGGTGAAGGGAGATTTTTTAATGTACTCACCATAATTAATGATCAAAGTATAAGATGATGAATATGCCAGTCACCCTGAGTTGATAATTCCTTAGTGTAGACATGAATAAAAACATCACATTGTACCTCATAAGTATTTACAAATACTATGTGTTGATCAAAAAATAAAATTTTAATAGAAAATAGAGGATGGGCTAGATAAGGTCTATAACCCCTGGTTTGCTGACCCCTTGTCTATACTATACAGAATGCTTACAGAAATTTATTTTGAAAACCATGTATTCATGAATTATGAGTATTCATTATATGCAAATGAATATTTATTAATGGAAGGTAACTACTGAAATAATACAAACTTAAAGTAATAATGAATTTCCATTTTGGTGAAATCATGATAGACCTAGCAGCCTCCAGAAGTACTTGGTCCAAGCACAATTGGAAAACTTGAAAAATATGTTTGAGGAATTATAACAAGGAATTTACTCTTTGACCCAGTAACTATACTTGTAGGAATATAATCAAAATTAGAAAATAATACATGCATGAATATGTTCACTAGACGTTTATATCTAAAATATGAAAAACTGAAAACCACAAAAATATGCTACAATGGAAACATGTTCAAGTATGAGCTATTAACTTATGAAAGAATATACTTTCAATAAAAAATTATCTACCTTGTGAATACAATATAGTAACTTGGAAAATGTTTTTAATATTCTATTAAGTGAAAAGAACAAACAATAAAATCTGTCTTCTTTGCATGAAAAATTGTATAAATTATGTGTACATAATGATAAATACTGGAAGGAACCAGAGAGGCTGAAATTGAAAAACAATCTTTGAGTTCCAGCTCAAATCAATGGAGTACTGAGCTGGTGGTCTCTCATCCTGACCTACTTGTCAGGGCACCATTTGGCAAGACCCCAGACAAGTCATTACCTCTCAGTTTCCTTTTGTACAAATCATATGTAAATAACATTATACTACCTATCTTATAAGAATGTTGTAAGACTTAAATGAAAACATTCTATACAGCATAGTACAATGGTTTCAAATATTAGCTGGTGCTGTTCTTATTAGCACTACTATTTTTATTTACAAAGCATGGGAACTTAAAATAGTTTGTTTCATTTTTAGTTCAGATGTTATGTGATTTGTGCAGTTAAAGGAACTTCCAACAGCTGTCTTTTAAAATGTAATGACTAAGACTACGGCAATCTCAGCAGGTAGCAAATCAAAACTATTAAAACAAGGATAATAAAAAGACTGTTCTAAAGATTTCACCAATAGAAAAGAGAAGAGAATTGCTAAAATGCCTTAAAATAAGTTGCTAAGCAGTCACAGAGACAATTAGAGTGAGCAAGGGATGGGTAATGAGCAGTGATAATTAAAGCTGCCACAAAATACATACACATGCACATTCATACACATGTATATATCCTATCCTTGAGGGAAGTTGATTGAGTCAGCAGTGGAGCAGAGAGCAGGATAGTTATTAAACCACTCATGTCATGAACATTCTCTTCCATACAGCTTCTCCTCCACAGGAGAAGGGGAAGAGGAGCCACCTCATCAGCTTTAATGTTGAGAAGCTTTGCTAGCAAAGCTTGTTTCTTATTTTTGACCTCCCCTCTCACTGAAGCATGGCTGGGGTTTAGCTCAGTTGGTAGAGTGCTGCTCTGAGCTCTCTGAGGCTCTGGGTTCTATCTCTAGCACTGTGAAAATGGGAGAAGAAACTGGCAGCCCACTCTCAAAACATTCCCCAAAACAGTCATTGAAAACCCTGTGAGGGTTACTGTGAGTCAGAAGCAACTCCATCATACCTAACAACAACTCACTGCAGGTGAATGAACTCCTAGATACCATAGAGATGGGTGGCTGGTGGGGTTCCAGTAAGGTTCCCATAAGCAACTCTGCCTGGGTCTAGGAAGTGGGTATATGACACTGAATCTACTTCTACCATTTGGTGCCAAGAAACTTTATGAGAAAAGAAGCATTTCATGCCTAAATCTGGAAGCATTCTGTAATTTTGTGATAAGTATTGCCACAAAGGGCTAGATAATGATAGGACTATTCTACCGTTCTCTTTCTCTGTCCCACCTGGGACTATCTGTAAGACTGAACTGGGTGATGTTGGGTTTCCTCACCATGCCAAGATGGGCAAATAGTCTCAGCCTGAAGAGATACATATAGTGTCCAAAGAATATGAAGCAATATATAACCTAGTGGAGGCCAGTCGCTAGTTAATGAAGTTAAGATGCTCTGCTCCTTATAAGAGCAAGCTCTCAACCTTTCTACTCTGCTTCACCTCACAGCACTTACAGATGCAGGGAGCGTTCCAGGCCAGAGATGGTGTCATGCCCACACTTACCTGCTCAGCATTCAGCCTCTGGTCGCTGCACTGCTGTGAATCCTAATGGGTACTGAAGTTTGCTCATAGTGGAGCACCATAACTTCTGCATTTCCTGCTGAGCTCTTATCTTCCTCATTTACTCAGAAATCTAAGGTCTCAGGTCAAAATCTCCCTGGCAGAGGGGCAGGGAGGCTCTAGTTTGCCTGTTGGTTCATTTTATCTGCTGCTCATTGTGCCATTTTCCCTTCTTCATTTACACATAGTGTTTTGGCAGAAATAATGTGGCCACAGGCCCAGTTTGAGTGCTCCATTGACATCAGTAGACATGCCTTCTAGGCTCAATTTCTTAACTTCAGCCATGGCTTTGAGATTTTGGACTAGTTAGTTCTTTGTTGGGGGGAGCTGACAGAGAGGGCTGTGCTGTGTATCATGGGGTATACAGCAGATTTCCTGGCTTCTATCCACTAGATGCTCTTTCTCCAATTGTAATGACTAAAGTTGTCTCCAGACATTGCCAGAAATTCACTGAAGGACAAAGTAGGCCCTTATTTCTAGATGGTACTTCTGAATGACTTCTTAATTACTTTTGTGCTAAAATGCCATTTAATTGAGCACACTAGCTGAAATATATTATCTCATTATTCATCATTTCAACTATAAGAGGGATTTGTTACTAAACTCCTTTTGTCAGGTGAAGAAATTAGCTCTCTTTCCCAAACAGTACATTTTTAATTGGGGCTGGGGCTTAGCTCAGTTGGTAGTGTGCTTCTCTATACTCTCTGAGGTCCTGGGTTCAATCACCAGTACCACAAAAATGGGGGAAGGACCTGGAAATCCAATCTCAAAGCAATCGCAAAACAATTAGCCATTGAAAACCCTATGAATAGCAGAGAAACACTGACAAGAGTGCCAGCACAGCACAGTGTCAGGTAGTATTTCGTTCTGTTGTACATAGGGTCACTATGAGTTGTACCCAACTCGACAGCACCTAACAACAACAAACATTGTTAATGAGTGGTAATATCAGGAAAATAGTCAAAGTGAATGGTTCATATAACTGAAAAATCCAAATATTACTAGTTTCAGGTAAGGTTTGATCAAGCAACTCAAAGCTAAGTTCCTTCCCTCCTTCACTACAACTCTCAATCTCTTGACTACTTCACTTAATTCTCAGGTTTTACTTGGTGACACAACAGATCCAGGCTTCTCCCTTGTGATTGTAGTTCAAGCTTTACAGCTTCATACTACATCATCCATAAAGAAGACAATTTTTTTGGTAGGTCCATAGAAAAGAAAACCAATTCCTTTTTTCATATACCGCAGAAACATTGCATTGGCTCTCATTGAGTCATAGGACCATCTCTACACCAATCATTGAAGCAAGAAGTTTTGATATGTAATTGACTTTAGCCAGTCAAGGCTCTATCATGGAGCTATGGATAGGACCAATACCTCCCAAGTTACATAGTCAAAATTAAAGAGAAGTCGTTTCTTGAAGTGAGGGGTATGACCTCAGAACAAGGAGGGATGGATGCTAGAGGTTGGGAAGGCTATATATTGACATCAGCTTTGTTAACCTGTCCCCTACATTTGGTTGCTATGAGTTGGACCTGACTCAATGGCACCTAACAACAACAACACTTGCTAGTTTTTATTAAGAATGTTACTCTCTCTACTCAATCACTAAGACATTACTGTAAACCTATTTGTTTCTCTTGTTTGATATTTCTGGAAACTCCTGGAGAAGTGCTCAGGTACAGCCCAGTAGTCTGAAGAGAATTGTGGAGGATTAAGATGGAGTAAGATCCATAGACCACACATTGCTTCTTGGGGAGCCCTCCCCAGATGGCCCCTGCAGAATGAGTATAACCTCTCTGGAGCCTGGGGCCTCCCTGAAGGGTAAAACCAGGCTGACTGTATTACAGGTAGTACTGCATTTCATTCTTCAATGGGAAAGGAGAGGGACTTTCCTGGTTTGAGCGATTACTGTTTGCCATACTGATCACATTTGCCCTGTCATTTCTTCCTACAACAACCTTGTATGTATTGGTATCTCACTTTAAAGATGAGAAAATGAGAGTTCAGAGAGGTGAAGTCACATGCCAGAATCATACCACCTGTGCGAGCAGAATATGAATTCAAATTGTTGGCCTTTTACTCCAAAGTCTGTGCTCTTTGTCCCCCAAAGTGAACACTTTAAAAGAATATACATTTCCAAAGAATACAAATTTACTGGATATCTATTATTTATCAAGAAATATGCTCAAGGATATTTGGATAAGAGAGAATACAAAGCCTTTTACCTTTTCCCAGGTATAAATGAATGGGAAGGGAAAGAATATAGAAAAGATGAAACCTTTGTGTACTTACAGGATCTTTAGCCATTCTAGTAGTGTAGAGATGACACAGAAAACCAGCATCAACATTTAATAACAGCAGCATTGGTAGCAGCAGTGAAGCAGTTTCTTCAGGAATGCAGTGTGAGATTTCTTTGGGTAAGGACATCAAGTCATCAGAGAGATTAGCAGAGACTGGGGCAGATTTGCAGCAACTTGGGAACTGAAACCACACCTGAGAAATGGAGGTACCCAACTGTATGCATGACTGTCCTGTAGTAATGTGTCTCAGCTCTGGCGCCAGGCTGCTGTGCCTGAAGGGAATTCCTGATAGAGAATGATGGTGCACCAATACATAGAAGGCTGAGTTTTGCTAAATTCCAGACCATGCAGGTTTGCAAAGGAAAAATGAGTGGATTATTTGCTCATTCCTGGGCTACCTTGAAAAGCCAATTTGTCATAACATTTCTGTGTATTCTTCACTCAATAGAGTATTACATAGATGTACTCCAACTCTGGCAAAGAATATGGCTTTTGCAACAACAACAACAAAAAATCTATCCAATCAGACTATATCTATATATATGCCACTTAAACCTTTGAACCTCCAAACCCACTTAAACCTTTGAACTTATGAGTTAAAGCCACTCTTTATTCCTTTACCCATGATCCATAATATAGTGTCTCAGAGAACATGGTCAGTTGTATAGAATTTGGCTTGTTCTGCAGATAGCATAGAGAAACAGCCCTCAAATTGGGTTCTGCAGAGGCCAGGCTTTTAAACATATGTCTCAGAGGTGGGGCAGGGAGAATGGTTTTGTGTTTCCTTCCTCTGCCCCATCTCCTGGGGCGCATCCACTTCATCTGACTTCTAATGTTGGAGCTCTGTGTAAGATGTTAATTTCACTTGCAAGCAAGGTTTAAAAGCATAGTCCTGGAAGGAAGTGCATATCTGCCTCTGAAATATGTGAGCTATTCTCAGCATGGCAAATCCTAAAACAAAATGGAAGTCAATAGATGTGGAGGACAACAGTTGGTAGTAACAAATCTCTCCTGAGTTTGCATGGAAATACATTGGTGGCTATATAACAGTGCTAGTCACAACATCTAGAGGCTGGGATTTAGCTCAGTTGGTAGAGCGCAGCTCTGAAGTCTCTGAGGTCCTGAGTTCAATTCCCAGAACCGCAAAAATGGGAGAAGGACACAGCAATCTACTCCTAAGACAATCCTGAAACAATCAGCCATTGAAAACCCTATGACAGTCGCTATGGGTCCAGCAGGACTCGATGGCACCTAACAACAACTGACAAAATCACCTTTAAAGAGTAGGATTTCCAGAACTCATGTGATCTGAGACCTGCCCTATGATAATTAAATCCTTTCACTTATTCACCCACAGTCAACAAGGACCTATAATGGTAAATTCTAAGTAAAGCACCAGGACCTTAAGTCTTTAGATTTTCCATACTAACTAGTGACAGTAGAAGATAGCTACAGACTGTTCTCCTCCTGATCTGCCACCTGAGAGAATGAGGAAATGCATTTAAGAAGTGGAATAGGAAAATTATGTCAAATTTTGAAATAACATGAGTCTCCTGGGAGGTGATGAAATGACAATTCTAGTATAAAATGAAACCCAGTTTCATTGCATCAATTTAGAGAAAATAACATATATGAAACATGTAATAGTGTATATAACCAAATCAGTACTTCATCATTGTCTATAGCAAGTAGTTAGTTTTTAGATTGTTATTTTTGAAATTTTCCTGCAAGTTCTATACCACAGTGAACTCCCTCCCTGTATTCCTCTCCTGTTCCTATTAATGATGCTATACTCTGTGACTTGGTATCTGGGTCTAAAATCACCCCCCGTCTTGTAAGGCTGAAATAACAAACTCTCCAGCCTCTAGAAGAGCTATTGTGAGTAATAAATAAGAGGATCCCACTGTGCTGTAGCCTCTGGCAATTGACAGTGTAGAAAGCTGAATGAAATGGAGAGATTCTACAAATAGGATCTTCTCTACAAATCAGGAGGTGAAGATCTTCCTCCACTTTTGTTGATGCTTACACATCAGCAATGGTTAAAAATGTTTTTCTAGGGAAAGAGAGAGGATAGCAGAACTATAGCCAAAAATATATGATCTGCTATTCCATTTTAAGTATTCATTGCAGTACATGGTAAGCAACATAATTAAAAGCTTCCATCTTGATGACTTTGGTTTCCCTCATCACTGAACCCAGAGTCACAGATGCCTGGGCTCTGTCATTGAGCCTCTGATGGAGTGTTTTATTTCTTCTTTATACAGATGGCATCCTGGTGGCTGCCTCACTTGGGAAAGAAATGCAGTATGGGCTCTTTCCAATACCCATAGAAGCCAGGGGCTGGGATTTATGGACTGATGGGGGAGATTGTGGGTGTAAAAAGGCTGCATTAGCATGTTTGGCTGGAATGCCTGCCTGTTTAGGAATCTGTCACCTGGAGTCATTTAAGGAATGAATTTTACCAGCCATTGCTCCTAAAGTGAAAAAAATCATTAAGTCAATTCCTTTAGAGCACATGACATCTTCAGTGTTTCTTATGGGCCATTTGTAGACTGAAATATTGCCACTGCTCATACCACAGCTTCCCTAAAATAAAAGGCACTGTAGACAGATATAACAAGGGACATATCTCGCCTCCTTAGGCAGGGTTGATTGGCTCAGTCCAGCCCCATGTACCTCGCCCAAAACAATTGCTAGACCACCACTATACAAGGATTCACCCATAAACTCCTGATTCCCAGACCTTCTCATCTCAATTACAGAAATTGCCTATGCAGGCAAACATAAAGAAAAGCATACAGTGAAGATGGCTGGAAATGAAGAATGATAGAAGGGCCCACAGCAGTCAGTGGGAGTGAGATGCTTTGGATACCACTTATCTAATCCTCTCTTATTTGCACACAGCATTCACTCTTGAGCCTTGGTGCACCTAGAGTTAGCATTACTTCACTGTCCCCTGTGCCTGTCTAGTCAAACGATACAACTGAAAGTGTCAAATGCTTTTAGTGATTATTAAGGTGCTTCATAAATATGATAGATCCTCTCCTGCCATGCCAAACCAGTTACACATGCTGGGGCTGGAAGGACCTTTAGGATCAACCCATTGACTTCATTTGTTTTGCATCTGGGGACATTACATCCTAAAGAAATTAAAATTTACTTGCCCCAGATCACACGGTAAGTTTACTGAGGAAACCAAAGACTCTATGGCTTATTTTCACTCTTTACAATCTCATTTCCTGTGCTCGCCGTTTGACGTGATGCCTCAACTGCTTGCCCTAGGAGCAGGTGTCATGGTAACTTTTTTTAAAGGTGAATTTCCTGGAAGCCCTGCTGCTCACACGGGAGAACAACATTTAGGGATACTAATTTGTGAACATGTGTGTGTGTGCATGTGTGTTTATCCCTTCCCTCACCCTTCTATTCCATTTCTATACCAAGCAAGTAGCCAGAGCCTCAGTGATCTTTTAATCGCAAGGGTATGTTGCAGGCAAAAAAGTTGAAACTACTCAGTTACTGACATTTCTTGTTGTCTTAGTTTTTTTGGGCTGCTATAACAAACTACCATAGACTGGGTGATTTATAAACAACAGAATTTTATTTCTCACAGTTCTCGAGGTTGATAAGCACAAGACGAATGAGTTAGCATATAGGGTATATGGTGAGGCCCTGTTCCTTAGTTCATAGATGGCATCTTCTTGCTATGTCCTCACATAACCAAAGGGATAGAGGGATCTCGTCAGGGCCTCTTTTATAAGGGCACTCATCCCATTCATGGGGGCTGGGAATTAGCTCAGTTGGTAGAGTGCCGCTTTTTAGTCTCTGAAGTCCCAGGTTCGATTTCCAGCACCACAAAAAAATCAGAGAAGGATCTGGCAATCCACTCCTGAGGCAATCCCAAAATAATTAGTCATGAAAACCCTATGAGGGTTGCTGAGAGTTGGACCCTGACTCGACAGCACCTACCAACAACAACAACAACAACAGCAACAACAACAACAACAAGAGATGGTATTAGGAGGTAAGAAAGTATTATTAGGTCATGAAGCTGGAGCCCTCATGAATGGGATTGTTGTTATTGGGTGCCATTGAGTCATGTCCAACTCATAGCGACCTTCATAGGATTTTCAATGGCTAACTGTTTGGGATTGCTTCAGGAGTGGATTGCCACATCCTTCTCCCATAATACCATCTCTTGGAGACCAGGATTTCAACATAGGAATTTGGGGGAGGACACAAGCACTCACAGAATAACACTTATCTCTTATTAAAGCTTATACTCCTGAACTGTTTATACTAGGACCTGCACATGCAGGGAAATAAGGGGAGTATCTTTGAGGGTCAAGAAGGAGGGGGAAGGAACATATTCTCTCAAAACTAGAAAAGAGGAACAAAATGATGGGGCTTTCAGTTAATGAGGACGCATGTCCTCCTGAGTGGCAGATCTTCTGTGAAGTGACAGGAACTCAAAGGTGACAGCCCAATGGAATGCTAAAGGAGTCTGGGCCTTGTACCCTGGGGCTTCCAAGCTCCAACCAGATGTTTGTGCCTTCATTCTGGCACCAAAGTGGCAAAGCTACTAGAACTTAAAGAAATTGCGTGAGCTACACACAGAAGTCTGCAGAGCTAACAAGTATAGACCAGCACCCCACAGGCCTCAGATGCATTGAGATCCTATAAGGAAGCCCAAATAATTACCACTGAGAGTAAATTCCCTGTGGCCCAAGGTGATGGTAGCTCAACCATAGATACAAATCAACTTGAAAAATTAAGGAAATGGGAATTTTTTAGACACCCTAGTTCACAGGCAACATTTATACCTGCTACATTTGTATTTTAAAAATTATCATTAAGCAAATTTGAGGATTACATTTGCCTCAATAACTGGAATCCTTCCAACATTTTTTTAAGTGCATTAAAAAGGCCCAACTTCAAAACTAATGATTTGCTCCTGATGATGTTGGTTTATGATGAGATAGAGTTTTACCTACACTGTGAAGCCTTTCCTGACCAGGCAAACCCTCTGGGCAATTGCTGTTATCTTGTAAATGCATGCCAAATTGCATTTGACCCTCTGTCTGCTACTAGTTGTGATATGACTGCCTCTCCTCCTAGACAAAGAACTCTTTCAAAGTATAGTCTGTGCCTTATTCTACATCCCAAGCATCCAGCCTGGGCTCAGGCACTGAAGGCCCCTGTAAACCCACAAATGCTATAGTTGAGCTAAGACTTTTCATGTAGCATTTTTCCCTTGAAATAGGTTCACAGCTAACTGTAGGTCAGTAGCTCCATATAATTTCATTTTGAGGTTAAATAACGACCACCACCACCACTCCAACTCTGTTTTCCTTTGACCTGATAGACAGAAGCCCAGTGTTATTTAGAAGGTGTACAATTTCTGGCCTTTCCATTTTGTTGATGTTTTCACTTTCAATTGAGATCAATTCAGCAATGAGTACCCAATATGCTTGAGGCACTTTGATCTATAAGGAAACACACATACCCCGCCAAAGAGCTCCTAGACTACTGAGCAAAGCAGACAAAACCAATCTAGAGAGAAATAAAAATAATGTTATATATATATTGTAGTTAGATGCCATCAAATTGGGTCCAACTCATAGCAATGCTATGTATAACAGAACGAAACACTTCCTGATTCTGTGCCAGGCACACGATCTTATTTATGTAAAAGCCCATTGTTGCATGCACTGTGTCAATCCATCTAGTGGAGTATTTTCCTGTCTTTTTGGAGACCCAATACTCTCCCAAACATGATGTCCTTCTCCAGGAATTGGTCCTTCCTGGCCACATATCCAAAATACCCAAGACGCAGTCTAGCCATCCTTACTTCCAAGGAGCACTCTAGTTACACTTCTTATAGAACAGATCTTTTGGTTCTTTTGATAGTCCAGGGTATATTCAATATTTGTCTCTAGCACCATAATTCAAAAGCATAAATTCTTTTCCTGTCTCCCTTGTTCCCAGCTTTCACAACCATATGATGTGACTGAAAATACCATGATGTGAGCCAGGTGCACATTTGTCTTTAATGTGACATCTTTACTTTTCAATACTTTGAAGAAATATTTGCCACAACTTTTCCCAATATAATACATCTTTTGATTTCTTCATTGCTGCTTCCACAGTTGTTGATTGTAGAACCAAGTAAAGCAAAATCATGGACAACCTCAATCTTTTCTCCATTTATCATGAAGTTGCATACTGACTCAGTTGTAAGGATTTTTGTTTTGCTGATGTTGAGTTACAATCCATACTGAAGGCTATGTTCTTTGATATTCATCAGTAAATGTTTCAAATCCTCTTCACTTTTAGCAAACAGAGATGTATCATCTGCATTACAAAGGTTGTTCATGCATCTTCCTAAAGTCCTGATGCTGCGTTCTTCTTCAAGTACAGCTTCTTGGATTATTTGCTTAGCATAGAAATTGAAAATATATGGTGAACTGATACTGCCCTGATGCACAGTTTTCTCAACTTTAAACCAAGCAGTGTTTCCTTGTTCTGTTTGAATGACTGCCTCCTGATCCATGTACAGATTCCTCATGAGTACAGTTAGGTGCTCTGGTATTCACATTCTTCACACTGTTTTCCACATTTGTTATGATACACACAGTCAAATGCCTTTGCATAGTCGATAAAACATAGACACCTTTCGGATATTCTCTGATTGCAGCTAATATCCATCTGACATTAGCAGTGATGTCCCTGGTTCCACACCCCCTTCTGAATCCAACTTGATTTTCCAGCAGTTTCCCAACTGTATACTACTGTAGTCGCTTTTGAAAGATCTTTAGCAAAATTTTGCTTGTGTGTGGTATTGATGATATCATTCAATAGTTTTCACATTCACTTGGATCCCCTTTCTTGGGAACAGGCACAGATATTGATCTCTTCCAGTCAGTTGGCCAGGTAGCTGTTTTCCAAATTTCTTGGTATAAACTTGTTAGCACTTCTAGTGCTGGATTTGTTTATAGAAACATCTCTATTGGTATTCCACCAATTCCTGGAGTCTTGTGTTTCATCAATTCCTTCAAGGCAGCTTCTACTTTGTCCTTCATTGTCATTGATTCCTCATCACAAGAAACCTCTTGAAATGGTTGGTCATTCACCAATTCTTTTTTGTATAATGAATCTGTGTATTTCTCCCATCTTCTTTTCATGTGTCCTGCATCATTTAATATTTTTCCTGTAGAATCTTCCACTATTGCCACTCAAGGCTTGAATTTTTTTCTTCAATTCCTTAAGCTTGAGAAAAACAGAGCATGATCTTCCCTTTTGATTTTCTATTTCCAGATCTTTGTACATGTCATTAAAATATTTGATTTTGTCTTTTCGAGCTGCCTATTGAAATATTCTGTTTAGTTCCTTAACTTCATCATGTCTTCCTTTTACTTTAGTTGCTTGACATTCAAGGGCAAGTTTCAGAGTCTTTTAACATCTAATTTGGTCTTTTCTTTTTTTCTTGTCTTTTTCATTACTTTTTGCTTTCTTCATAAATGATATTTTTGATGTCATGCCACAACTCCTCTGGTCTTCTATCATTTGTGTCTAATTCATTAAACTTGTTCCTGAGGTGGTCTCTGAACTCAGGTAAGAAAATTCAAAGTCATACCTTGGCTCTCGTATACTTGCTGTAATTTTCTTCAGTTTCAGTTTGAATTTGCATACGAGCAGTTGATGGTCTGATCCACAATCAGTACCTGGTCTTGTTCTGATGTTTGATATTGAGCTTTTCCATCATTTCTTTCCACAAATGTAGTCCACTGGGTTCCTATATGGTCTATCTGGTGAATTCCATGTGTATAGTCACTGTTTATGTTGATGAAAAAATCTATTTGCTATGAAAAGGGCATTGGTCTGACAAAAGTCTATCATGCGATCTCTAGCATCATTTGTCACCAAAGCCATGTTTTCTAACTACTGATCCTTCTTCATTTCCAACTTTTGCATTCAAGTCACCAATAATTAACAGTACAGCCTGATTGCAGGTCTGATCTATTTCAGATTGCAGAAGCTGGTAGAAATATTCTCTATTTTCATTTCTGGCCTTTTGATAGGTGCATAAATTTGATAGTATTAACTCACCTTCCTTGTAGGCATATAGATATTGTTCTATCATTGACAGCATTTTACTTCAGGAAAGATCTTTAGAAGTCTTTTCTGATTATGATTGCAACACCATTTCTCTTTAGTTTGTCATTCCCAGCCTAGTTGACCATATGATTATCTGACTCAAATGGCACATGACAGTCACTGTCCAGACACTATCCAGACAGATTTTAGCTCACTGAAGCCTAGAATGTCAATATTTATACACTCCATTTCTCTTTTAACAATTTCTAATATTCCTAGATTCATACTACATATATTCCACGTTCCAATTATTAATGGATATTTACAGTTGTTTTTCCTCATATTGAGTCACGGTATATCAGCAAATGAAGGTCCCTGGGGCTTTACTCCATTTTCTTCATTAAGATAGACTCTACTTTGAGGAGGCAACCCTTCCCCAGTAGTCTTTTTAGTGCCATCTAACTTGGGGGACTCATTTTCCAGCACTGTATCTGACAGTAGTGTTTCTTTGCTATTCGTAGGGTTTTCAATGGCTAATTCTTTCAGAAATGGGTTGCCAGGTCCCCCCTAGTCTGTCTTAGTCTGGAGGCTCAGCTGAAACCTGTCCACCATAGGTAACCCTGCTGGTATGTATCTGTAATACAGATAGCATAGCTTTCAGCCTCATAGCAATACACAAGCTCCCACAGTATGGCAAACTGACAGGTGTGGGGGGCTGTATATATAGGTATATTGAAATCTAGACTTTACATATAAGAGAAACCATTGTGATGTTTGTCTTTCTGAGTGGGTCTGGCTTATCTCTAGTTCTATCTATTTTCCTGTAATGTCATAATTTCATCCTTCTATATGGCTTAGTAAAACTCCATCATGTATATGTACTACATTTTATTTATCCATTTATCTGTTGATAAACACCTAGCTTGATTTTATATCTTGGCTATTGTGAATAGCATTATAATAAACATGGATGAGCAGATATCTTTATAGTATGTTGACATATATTCCTTTGGATAGATCCACAAACAAGACATGCAAGCTGAAGTTGGACTGTTGATGAGGAGAAAGGAGATCAGTGTGAAGGAGGGGGGTCATGATAGGGTAGAGAGGGAGGTAAACATGAGCAATGCACAACAATATGCATGTATGGAAATGTCATAATGAAACCCATTAAGTTTACACTAACTTAAAAATTTACTAAAAAATGCTATAAAAAATAATGTTGCAAATGCTTTTGCCCATAAGCTCATTGTGTCCCCTTCCTTACAAAAGCCTACCCACTCAAGTTCTTTCACAAATGCCAATCCATATCACTCATTACAGAATAGGGTACGGTGATATAAACACTGGGTTTTGAAAGCAAGGATATAGGTTCAATTCCCTTGTTTCAACCTTAGTTTCTTTAATTTCTCCATCTGTTATAGATTGTAATATTTGCCTTAAAGAGCTAGTGAAAATATATCATATGTAAAATTATGGTTTAAAGAAAATGATACATGCTTCTAATCTTAGCACTTGGGAGGCTGAAACAGGAGGATTAATGTGAGTGCTAGGGGAGCCTGTTCTATCTAGCAAGTTCCAGGCCAGTCTGGGCTATACAGTGAGACCCTGTCTCAGAAAAGAAAAAAAAAAAAGATTATCAATGAAAGAATAAATACATAACACAAATAATATGGAATTAAATACAGAGGAAAGAAAATAGAAAGGGTAAAGTCTAATTCATAAATTTAAATATGCAAAAAAGAAGTTGGACAGAGTTTCAAACTGATAGTGAATTCCAATGGGACTACTGGCAATGTGATCTGTTGGGGAGGTGAGGTTATTTTAAAAACAGAATCAGAATCAGTTGAGCTCACCATAATTGCTGGACAGAAATAGGAGAAATCAGATAAAAGAGTAAAATAATTGAGTATGGGAGTAGAATGTGATTGGATATGTAGCAGCTAAAATTGTGGGAGGGTAAGTTGGCTAGAGAAGAACAATAGGATGCTAATGGAAATGCACAGAGGAAAAATACAAAATAAATGAGGTGAAATAATCAAATGAAGTGACTAACCTAAGTCACTCTATTGTTTACTTGGGAACCAATCTAAAGTATTTTTAGCTGCAGTCTCTAAGAGAATGATCTGATCAAACTGGACATGTCTGTGACTTGCCTTGTCAAAATTAGCCAATTCTAGATTCAGAATGAAGAAATTGTTAGGTCTGCTTATTTGTTATTAGATCAGCAATTTAATATTGGATCAAAGCCAATGTGACACATTTATTCTTAAAGATAGTTTTATATTGAAATAAAAATAAAGTTCATGTGCAATCATTCAACAGAAAGTGCAAATCTTGGCACTAAAGCTGAGGCAGAAGAATCTTGAGTTCAAGGACAGCCTGGGCTATATCATGAGACCTTGTCTCAAAAAGAAAGGGAAAAAAAGTGCTGTACAAGGTTCAAGTGTTAGCTGTGTTTATTAATTTCTATTTCATCATATTTTCCATGGCCTTAGGTCTTAGAAAGAAAAATTAGTTTTTCTAAGTACCCTATAGATGATTTGGGAACAGTAGTTAGCTCTTTCATGAGAACAGGAAAAACTTTAGACATTACAACTTACTTTATTTTTCCTCCTTATAAAACAAAGGCACATAAAATGCGGAAAAGAAAAAGAAATAATCCAATGTGTAATCATTTAAAGGAGTCTATTTCTAATAATTTGATGTATTTCCTTCCAGTATTTTCTGTGTATTTTTTTTTCATAGTTAGGATCATGCTATATTTTATATATGGCTTCTTTCCTGGTCTTTGTCATAAAAAGGGAATTTAAAAATACCTGTTTAAAATAAGGCCTCTCGTTTTAAAATAGAATCCATTTGAAAGCTTCCATCTCTGAATTTGTTCTACAATAAGATCTTCATGTCTTTAGCAGGAAGTAAAATTCAACATTAAAATTGACCATAAATTTAGCGAACCCATTTGGAAGGTCACAGCCAGCAAAGTCAGCAGATTCTACGGCCTAATTTCTGTACCTTGCTAAGTGACTGAAGTGGAGAGACAATTTGACTAGTGCCTTCCAATTTTAATTAATGTTTAATACTCAGTGGCAAAAGTGTGCTTCCTCTTGTAAGTTCTCATTAAATCCTGTTTGAACCAGTTAACACTCTGTTTATAAAGATGTGGATACTTTCTCTAATTACTGTAATTTTGACTACTGCTGTAAAAATCAGTGCTCCGTGTCACACTGTCAGAGATCATTACAGTTGCATACATACTAATCCCCTCCCTCTCCTGGAACCAATCCAGTCATCTCTGGAAATTAATGCATTACAACATTTAAGAAAGGAAAGGGAAATCCAAATGTATGATATCTCATTTCAAACCATTCCAAAATAAAACCAGGATGTATTCAGCAGGGTGCTGAAATGTCTGTTTAAACATTAACGATTATTGATGCAGAGTTCTGTTTCTTATAATAAATTTCATTATTGTAACATCCAATTCATTCTGCTGAGCAAGAATGAACTGAGATGATGGACGCTCACAGAAGCACATTTTCCATGCCTGGTATTTCCAATCATGTGGAGAGAGATCTGTAAGGGTATAACCCCTCCCTACTCGCTTCTCCCCTGGGAGACAATAACCTACATGATAGGAATGTTTGAAAGAACTGGGCACAGACGAGTCAGCTTCTTCCTCTTCTGTCTTGGAAGTCAGATACCACAGGAAATGTGTTGTAGTCTGTTTCTTCTATATGGGAAAAACTGTGGTTTTCTGGCACTGTCTGAGGAGGTAAATGTACCCAATCCTATGATTCAGTACTGGAGGTCTAAGCCACATCCTCTGCCCTAACATTTAGAAGAGGCTCTCTTCAGATGCTTACACTGTCAGTCTCTCCCAATTGAGTCAAACCATTTGGTGGGTGAAAATGGGTGATATTTACTAGGTCTTTTCAAAGTCAACACTGCCAAACAAAAAGGCTGGTAAATTAAAAAGCAAAATAAAAGCACTACACATTTTTAGGTTCCTCTCTCCCTAGTACTAGGTGTTGAAGCCAGACCCTCAAACATACTAGGTACTGAGCCACTCACCTAGTCCATTTTTAAAATTCAATTCAATTCAATTCAATTTTGAAACAAGTTCTTACTAAATTGTGCAGGCTGCTTCTGGCCTCAAACCTATGATCCTTCTGCCCCTGACTTATGGGGATTACAGGAGTGCACCATCATGCCTGGCTCTTTAGATGTATTTTTTTAAGGATTTTTTTTTCTTTTTTCCAAATTTATCACTCTCTGTTCTGAAATTTCACTGTAAATTCTGCTCTAGTCTCTGCCATTTAGTGTTTAATTCTGAATCTACTGAATCAAAAGCAAAGGTGGGGTAGACACTTAGGTGTCAGTGGCCAGAATTTTCCTCAGCAGGAGCTTATCAATAAATATCAATCCTCACACGTGAATATATTTTTTACCATTATTAGGAATTATTTCTCCTCTCTTATTGAGAGGAATTGGGTAATTGGCACTAGCATAGAAGGGATTTGGACTATCTACCTCCAAGCCAGAGCTTTTTCTTCATCCTTCACTGCATCTCTCCCCACGACCTCCCCCCGGCCCTGTCCTTTCACTGCCAGGACCATCAAAGGTGGAAAGAAGGTAATGAAGGAACAAAAAATGATGTCCCTATCATAAAGGTTGCCTGCAGCTGTAGCCTTGTGGCATCTGATCCCATAAGCTCTCGGAAGCTAAGCAGGGTTAGGCCTGGTTAGTACCTGGATAGGAGGCCTCCTGGGAACACCAGAAGCTTAGGCTTGGGAGAAGGACCTAGCAACCCCCTCCCAAAAATCAATCTGCCATTGAAAACCCTGTGAACAGCGGAGAAGCACTGACAATAGTGTTTCCCCTGTTGTACAGAGGATAGCTATGAGTCAGATACCAACTCCATGGCACCTAACAACAACAACAATCATAAAGATTACTTGAAGGCAGACAGTGTTTATTTGAGAATCATCAGTAGCCTAATGTCTCCTAGCTATAAATCAGGCCACGTTATTTTAGTTTTGGTCTCTTTGGGTTCCCAAATAGGTTAAGCCATATGCATATGAAACTGAGATTTTGCAAAATTTCTTAATTTCAAGAGCTTAATTTTCCTAGGTGCTCTTGAAAACAACCTTGAGGGAGAGTCCACATTGTTTTTTAAGAACATCTTATTTAATTGCATTTTCATTATTTTGGTTTTGCCAGTGTTGACACAGAGGCTGCTACAATGGGCTTAAATATAAAAAAGATCACATGCATGGCACAGTGTCGTGAAGTGTTTCATTCTGTTGTTCATAGGGTCACCATGAGTCAGACCTGACTCCATGACACCTAACAACAACAAACAGTGTTAGTGGAGGATGGATCTGGGTGGTAGTAGTGAAGAGTAGGCAGCAAAGCCTTGGTCTTTGGTCCTGTTTATAAAAGAATTTAAAAACAGACCCAGACGGGAACTTAGAGGATAGTTCATTTAGAGTTAAAGAAGAGTGCCCTGAGTGCCAGGGCAAGCAGACTGGGGAGTTAGGAGGAGTGAGGAGAAAGGAAACAGAAAGACAAGGGGAGAGAGTTACGCTTTCTGAGGGAGCAGGCAGATGCAGTAGTGGAGCTCTGAAAACAGCTGCAATAACACTTCTGAGTTAGAAGCTAGGAAGCATATAGGTCCAGTGATGAGGTTGTGGGCATCTCCAAACAACTGTGGACACCTGTGGACAACTGCAGACTTCTGCAGACTTCTACGGGTTGCCTTGGTCAGTGCCCAGAACTATAGACATGACTGAGCACTGTGGACACTGCAGACTGTGGACATTGTAGATTTTTGGACACTGCTGAGAACTGTAGTCATTGCTGAGGACAGCAGGGAACTGTGGAGTCTGGACACTACAAACTGGTCTCTGTGGACATCTGGACCTTGCTAAGAACTGTAGGTGACTGGACATTGGATTGGGAGTTGGAACTTTGGGGTTTTTTTAAGTCCCTATCTCATTAAGGGGCCTGGGGTTTAGCTCAGTTGGTAGAGTGCTGCTCTGTGCTCTCTAAGGCCCTGGGTTTAATCCCTGGTAGTGCAAAAATGGGAAAAGGATTTGGCAGCCCACTCCTGAAACAATGCTAAAACAGTCAGCCATTGAAAACCCTATGAATCACAGAGAAGCACTGACGTACTGCCAGGCATGGCACAGTATTGGGGAGGGTTTCATTCTGTTGTACTTAGGGTCACTATGAGTCAGACCCAACTTGATGGCACCTAAGACCAGCAATCTCATCAAGGGAACAAATATTCCTCCCTTCTTTTTGATCTTCTCTTAAGGTATGTGAAATTTTTCTCACCCTTTATCCTTTGTTGTTGTTAGGTGCCATTGAGTTGTGTCCAACTCATAGTGACCCTCAAAGGGTTTTCAACAGCTGATTATTTCAGGATTGTTTTTTGGGAGTGGACTGCCACATCCTATAAGAAGGTATTATCTACCAGCAATCCTGCTATTTGTAAAGGATTTTATCTCCCAGGGAAGTGCTGACCACTAGATCAAGCCATTTGTCTCAGAGGAAGCTCACATTGATATTCATGTCCCAAAACGTGCCTGCGAAGCAGATGGCTGCAGAGGCCACTTTATTCTCTTTCTTCCTGCCTAGCATCCCCTATCACCAAGACTTTTCAACAGCCAAACAATTGTGATGAATTATTTTCTTCCACATGTGTTCATTTGCTTCCAAAATGTCACTAGAAGAGTTAAAAATTCTTGAGATTATTACTCAGAGAATTCTTATCCCTGAGAAGGTGAAGACTCATTTGTGTCACCACAATCATAGAACCCATATTTTAGACACCTGGGTATCCTCTAGTTTGTTTTTAATGAACTTCCCTCACTGTTGATCCACTTGCTGTAAATAGTGTTATTTTACTTCCTCTTACTGTAGGCAGCATCAGAGGATCGCCAAGTTTATTCCAATTCTTAATGACTCACAGTACTTTGAATTTCTCTCATTATCTTTCTTATACATTTCTGTTTTTAATCATGTATTTCCAAGTTTCTATTTTTGAACATCAAACTATGGGTCCTAGTTAAAATGTAATCTTCAAAGGATTGCATTTTCAAAGGTAAATAAAAAGATCATACACAAATATACATTTCATCATTTCTGTGTTTGCAGAAGCATATTGACATGGAAAAAGAGGCCCAAGGTTAGCTACAGGTACATAAACAAAATATTTGCTTCAGTTAGTGACAGGAAGCTGAACTGAACTTGTGTGAGCCCAATTCTTGAAGTATTGTTTTGTTTTTTAAATGTCTTTGAAAGTAAATAACTGGTTATTCAGAAGCTTTCTGTGCAGGCCTCTGAGCCTCCCTGAGAAACTCTAGGATGCAGCTCATCTGCTCTCCTAGTTTAGCAAAACTGGTCAAAATGGGGCAGTGACATTGGCCTGTACTGCTGTCACTGAGGGCCAATGTCCTTGGTGTCATGCTAACATAAGACAGCCACACTTTGCTGCCCCCAACAGTACTTTGTTTTGGAAGCTTTCTTTAGGCTGAATGAATAATTTTGTCTTCTTGCCACTTACTCCTTTTCCTTTTTTAAACAAATGAAAAAAGTGTGGTTATAGAGTAACTTACATAATTTACCCAAGGTAATAGATCTAATGAGTAGCCGACCCTGGGCTTTGGTCTGATGAAAAAATCTGTGCTGTTTGTACTGCCCAGTTATTGAAATACTCTTGGGCCCATAGTCACCTCCCTAATTGTCTAGGGGCTGAGCTGTGTCTACGGCTTCATAGAAGAATTGGAATTATACCAGCATTTCAACTCCATGACCACTTTACCCTAGCTATGAGGTCTTGGGCAAGTTATTTTTCCTCTGTGGGTCTCAGTTTTTTGATCTATAAAATGGTTATGAAGGCACCTAATCTTATAAAGTGGTTACAGAGAAAATGTCCAGGTGGTTGTAAGGAACTAAATGTCCCTTTGCCTCATTTATGTTCTCTTAGTTTATTTCAGGGCTGGGATTTAGCTCAGTTGGTAGAGTACTGCACTGCAGTCTCTGAGGTCCCGAGTTCAATTCCCTGCACCACAAAAATGGGAGAAGGGCCTAGCAATCCACTCCCAAGGCAATCCCGAAACACTCAGCTGTTGAAAACCCTATGAGGGTCACTATGAGTCAGATACCAACTCGATGGCACCTAACAACAACAAGTTTATTTCACACTGACAGAAGTAAACATGTGTCTGATCCTTCACTGAGCACCTTTCTTACCTAATCCAACCCACTATAACTCAAATAAATACCATGTACTCCCAAATATAATCCACACCCTTTTGAAAGTTTTAGAGGTCTAGCCAGGGGAGGTGACACACTCATAATTTCAGCAACTTCGAAGGTGGAGGCAGGAAGATCACAAGTTTAAGACCAGAGATGGCCTGCATAATTTAGTGGTACTCTGACTCAAAATAAGAGATAAAAAAATTGGTTGGGGTTGTAGCCCACTGGTAGAGCACTTCAAAAGTATGTACAAGGCCCTGAGTTCAACTCCCTAGTATGGGAAAAGGGAGAAGAGGTGGTACTCAGATGGCTACAAAATCAGATGCAGATTAGAATCACATGCAGATTGTATCTGCAGTACAGAGAGCTCTCTTGTGCACAAATCCAATCTGCACACAATTCTAATCTGTATCTGTATTTGTAGCTCTCTAAATTACTGAAAGAGTGTGGATTAGATTTGAGAATATACAGTATTTTACTTACCGATAGATGACTGCATTTGATTCTATTTAATACCATGCAAGCTTCTCTAAACATAGATATGCCAGACTGGATGTTAGATGTGTCGGGTTTAGGGTCTTCTTCATTTACCTTTGAAAACGTAGTGATTAAGAAGTTGTTCTGCAAGTGGAATGTTAACTAGCTTTTCATCACTGTGGCAAAACACTTGAAGAAAATCAAAGGAGCAAAGACTTCTTTTGGCTCACAGTTTTCTGAGGTTTCAGTTCATAGTTGGCCAGCTCCATTGCTGTGGGCCTGCAGTGAGGCAGAACATCATCGCAGTGGGAACATGGGACAGAAGAGGCTCCTCACTTCATGGCAGCTGGGAAGCAGACAGTGGGAGAGAGGATGGGTCTAGGAACAAGGTATACCCATCAAAGGCATACCTCAAGTGACCTACATCCTCCAAAGAGACCTTACCTCCTACCAGCCCACTGAGCTATGAACTCATCGATGGGTTAATCCACTGAGGGAAGAAGCACCTTCATGAGCCTTTCATCTTTCAATAATGCCACTGGCTGGGGACCAAGCCTTCAACACATGAACTTGTGCAGAACATTTCATATCTAAACCATGACATTCCATCCCCATTAATGGTTTGAAATTTGTCCCCTTCAAAACTCATGTTGTAACTTAATTGCCATTTTAACACTATTAAGAGGTGGGATGTTTAGGAGGTAAATTAGGCCATGAGGTACCCATGGATGGGACTGGTGCTGTCATGAGAGGGAGGGTTTAGCTCTCTTTTGCTTGCTCTCTTGCCCTTCCACCATGTAATGACACAGCCAGACGGCCCTTGCCAAATGTCAGCACCTTGATTTTGGACTTCCCAGCCTCCACAATTATGGGCCAATAAATTTCAGTTTATTATAAGTTACACAACAAAAACATAAATTACCTGGTCTCAGGTTATATTGTTATAGAAGCACAAAGTAGACTAAGAAGTAGAGACAGAATCTCAGGAGCTTGGTTATTTAGGAATATACCAGAACAGCTTTGTATTGGAAGATATAAGGTAGACAAAACTACCAATGTTCAAGTGGCTTGGAAATTTGAGCCTTACTACCAGGTAACTGCAACCTTGGGCTAAGGCTGCTTGACCTCTTAAAATAATTATAATATTGACTCAGCCCTCCATTCCATACTTGAAGAAGTCCCAAGTCCTACCCAAGATTTCTGTGAATTCTGTAGGAGATGTATGTGGCAAGCAATGAATGAGAAAAGGAGTTACATTCTGATGGTCTCCTCTCCCCTCATTTCATGGTCTTGATTCTGCATGTTCACTCTAGTTTGTGTGTTAGTTCTCTGCACTGCTCTGCTATTCAAGTTTTTACTCATTTCCTTGTAATATCAACATGGAGCTTGGGTTTTTCTTTTTTTCTTTTTTAAGTACTGTTTTACCCATCCACAAAAGCACTCACAAGGCAGTTGTATTGTACAAAGTGAGGCAAAAAGAGTGAGTTTACTTTGCAGTATTGTAAATAACCTCAAATTTAATATTCGACATTCCAATTCTTAAAAGTTCTGGCACATCAGTTAAGTTTCCATTGGTTTATTCACACCAAAGAACCATCTCATTAACTTCCCTCCTCCCCTCCTCATTTCAAAATTCATAATTTATTAAAAATACAGAGTCATTTAGCCTTCTCTTTTATTACCTGTTGTTCTAGTAGTATATGTCCTTAGGGTTTTACCTTCTCCCCAAATTTATTATTTCTACTTGCATTTTCCTTTAAAAACAAAAGTTCTATACCTTAAATACTGTATGAGCTTATTAAGTTGAAACACACACACACACACACACACACACACACACACACACACATAATGTATGTATATCAACTACAAACTGCTGTTCCAGGAATTCAGAGTACAGTCCCAAAGACCTAAGCAAACTTTAGAGAGAAGTACCTATCCTGTGTTTGCCCCTTACTTAGAAGTGGCTCCATTGATGTGTATAAAATGAAAGCAAAAATCTTGATGAACCTTAACAGTGGGTAGAAATTAGCCTCTGTGGTTCAAATAAACTTGAATCAGAGAAATCTGTAGCTGTAGATGAGTGTTTTAATGCTTCTTTTCTTTTTTGCTGTTAAGATTCCAAACTTATTACATTTCAAGAGTCTAATTTCTATGATGTGAAATTAAAACATGCTTGAGGATAGTGGTCAACAACTCTGGGATATGGCAGTATTTCACTCTGTTGTACATAGGGTTACTATGAGTCAGAGCTGACTTAATGGCACCTAACAGCAACAAAAATTTTTGTATAAAATATAGTAACTCATACATAATTTTATCTGTGTGACACATTTATGTCATGGTAGCTGTGGGGTAAAATTGCCCTTATTTTTATTAATGTTTAATTATTGTTCTATCCATAACAGATTTCAGGTCTTTATGTGTTTTAAGGTGAAAAAAATGCAACTCTTTATTTCCTATGTCAGGCATTTCAAAGCTGCACATTTCTCTTTTTCTCCATTTCTTTCATGACTGTATGACTTGCTTACATGGGTAGGAGAAGGAAGAAGAACAGACCAGCATTTGTTGTGATGGAGAAGTTTCTAACAGAACTGTTTAATTTCACTCCCTGCCATTAAATTGGAGCTCTACGTATTAGTGATGGTAGTTCACCATGACGCAAATTCAGCTCTCTTCTCAATTCTTGGGATTGGAAATACTGAATCTGCAGCTGCCGTGATATTAATCTCTCTCTCAAAAAAAAATTGTTTGTTTGTTTGTTTATTGTAAAGCCTCTAGCATCTTTCATTTATCTTGGGAAAACCAAATATGCACATTCTGTACTTTCATTTCCTAAAATTTCATTTAAAACAACCAACATTTCTATGCAGATTTTTCCAGGAAAATTATTTTCTATCAGCTTTGTCTTGTTGATCATCTTTAAGAGTACAAAATTTCCAAGAGCACTTAGTCTCCAGGTTAATTTCTCCTGCAGATAGAACACCAATGCCCCCTACTGATAAATTTCCCTAACCCTTTCCTTAGAAAATGAGATCAGAAACCCCTCACAACAGGTACAGCATTCACCAGTCTCGTCTGAAATATATGTGTGCTTCTCAGGTCATCTCAGTTTGCCTTATTAGCCTCTCATTAGTACAATTTCATCTATTAGTCTTACTAAAGCATCTACGAAGTTATTTCATGCTTGGCTGGCTTTATTAGAAAAACAATTTTAAATATATCAGCCAAGCTTTATACTTGACAAAATGGGAATCAGAACTAACATTTGATTATGGTAATGTAATTCCTATTACATTATATTTATATTTAAGGAGGGGGACTCTTCGAAATACCTTTATATTTGTTTTCCGATTCCTTTAGTATTTATAACATTTCTGTAACAGCAGCTTTAAAGAACTACTTGAATCCCTCTAACACCCCCTCTAATGGCGAGGATTTGCACTTGGTTTCTCCTAGCAGTAAAGAACACACCACCAACCAAAGCAGGCCATTGCATGTTGAAATAATTCTCCAAAAAAGTTCATGTACATGTTTTCCGCAGATCTTTCAGACATTGGGCTAATTTTCTCCCTTTGACTGCTATAACAACTTTTGCTGTAATAAATCTAATTAATTCCTCTTAATTCTTCAAATATTTGAACAGTAGAGTCATGCCCTTCTCCTGGCATTCTTCTCTTCCTCAGGAAGGGTGATGTCTACTCTTAGAGAAAGGGCAATAGTTCTATAAATGTGAGATCAAAAGACAGAATGCCAGTAAGTTATTAAATTGATATTTTAAAATGATGGACTAATGGTTTCTCTCTCTCTCTCTCTCTCTCTCTCTCTCTCTCTCTCTCACACACACACACACACACACACACACACACACACACACAAACACACATATTCTTCATGGTTATCATAACCCAATTAAGAATGATTGACTTTTAACAGCAAAGGAAGCAGGAGACAAATTCATCCTTTGTGATTATATGATTTGAAAGTTTCCCAAAAGATCCAACCTCAGAACCCCATAAATGACTGGAAAGTATTAAATCTCCCTGCTTATCTTACATATTCCTAAGTAAGCAGTCTCAGATGAGGATTTCTGACAATGTTGAGAAATTAGTGAGCTTTGTCAGATTTTTTTTTTTATCAGCATAAGTCTTCCAGGGTGACTTTAGATCTTTGGGAAATGCCTATCATTCCATTCAGAGTCTGAAGCCAGGTGCAAATCAAGACCCTGGTGCTCTCTGTGGAGCCCATTTATTCCCATCTTTTATGTTCAGTCTTAGTTTTCTGAAGTATGTAAATAGCCAACAATTAGGTCCATTGCTGTTTGACTTCAATAATCATAAAGCAAACAATGACCTTATGCATTAGTAACTACAATCAATAGTCCTGTTGGTGTTGATGGGCTTGTTTCACAAGTTAAAATAAGTTACAATTTATTCTTTGCTAATATAATTTTCTTAAGGTAATGCAAGATAGTTGTGTGTTATGTTCTCCAGGGAGCAGACAGTGAGATGGAATAGGTGTGTAACAAGTTTATTGGGGAGTAACACCTGTGAAAATAGAAGGATCCAGTATTGGGCAAGTGGAGACATCAGCCCATTCTGCAGACAAATGGAATCTCTGCCAACCCCAATGGGGAGCTATAGAGAAAAGATTATACAGAAATTGCTAAACCTTCATGTTCCATCTGGCTTAGCCATTGATTGAGCATATTCCAAGAAAGTAGTGTTAGCTGCCATTGCCTTACTCAGTCATTGGCTGAGGACTTAGATGAAAAGAGCAAGTTTACAGCTCAGATCTGAGGTAGACCCTGAATAGCAGAAGGCTGCCAGTTAACTGCATCCTTTGCAATTAGAAAGCAGGTACTTTCTGAAAAGAGTTCCAACTAGCACTTCTCAATTTTTTCCACAGTGATTTCTTATTACCAGTTCACTCTTAAATTGATCAACACTTGTATTTGTTGTTTTAGCTATCTATTGTTATATAACAAACCACCTCATTTGAATAGTCTAAAATGCCAAATTTAAAGGTTTAAGAAAACATTTTTCACATAATTTTGTGGATCAGGAACTGTAAAAAGTCTGGGTGATTCTCACATTTTTTAAATGTGATTACAGTTAAATGTTATCAGAGGGTGCAGCTACCTGAAAGTTCTACTAAACTAAGTATACAGAATGCTTTACTTGTCATTGCCAGTTGAATCAAATTGTCAGCCAGGACTTGTGCTGGCACTAACAGAGCTCCTACCTATGGCCTGATTGTGTATGTTCCTTGAACTTCAAAGTATGATAATATTCTAGGAGACCAAGGGACAAATCAGAGGGTTTCTTCCAACCTGGTCTTGGAAGTCTTGCAATATACTTTCCATCTCATGCAATTAGTCAAGTGAACCACCTTTAAGTGGAAGAGAATTAGATTCCACCTGTCAGTGAAAGAAGCAGCAAGGAATTTGTCATCTCTAATCTACCATTGTTATATTTTGTTAGAAAAACAGTGCTTGTAGGCAGTACTGTTAAAGTAAGTACTATTTTCTTTTAATTAATGATGCCTTCTGGAAATAATTCTTATTTCTTTAGTCATTATTCCTTTGACATGATGTTTGGGATCCTGATTGTTCTCCTTTTAATGTTTTTCAGTTTGTTGTTGTTGTTTTTCTTGTTGTTAGGTGCCATTGAGTCCAACTCATAGCAACCCTATGTACAGCAGATTGAAACACTTCCCCATTCTGTGCCAGGCACATGATCTTTTTCCAGTTTATATCTTCCTTAATCTAAGAGCAGCATCACAAAAGAGCAGAATGTTCTAAATGCAGATTTGCCATTCTAGAAAAAAAGCAGAACTGTCATATTCTATAGGTATTAGAATTGTCAGAGCCAGGGAGAATACAAACTTTTGTGGAATATTAATGCACATTAACCTGTCCATAAACATTGACTAAGTGCTCACTGTGCACCAGGAACTACTAGTGCTGGGATTACAAAGGTAAGTAGAACTTGATCACTTTTTTTGAGGAACTTACAGTTCATTGGTGAAGACTGCCATGCAAACAAATAATTATTGCTCATATTATGCATGATAATAGGAGAATAAGGCTGTAAATTAATACAGAATGAAAGTTTCCAGTGCTGCACAAAGAAAACAAGGAAGCTTTACAGTACCTATAAGCACCTGAAATTCATCAGGCAAAGAAAAGGAAAAAAAGACCAATGGAAGCAGAAGGAAGAACATATGAATAGGCACAGAGTTAAAACAAAGCAAGACACATGTAGGTAACTTAATCTTAGGTAAAAATGTATACTTTATCACTCAGATACATGAAGGAGGAGAGCTTTGAGATAAGGTTGGAAAAGTTGGGAGAACAAACGCATTAGGATGTTGGATAGCATACTAGGGAGTTGAGATTTTTATCCTCCAGAAAAAAGACATTGATAGAGTTGTGTTATAGAAAAGAACACAAGTATTTGAAAAGCACACATCTGTAATCCCACTCCTCAGGAGACTGATGCAGGAAGATCACGAATTTGAAGCCAGCCTGAGTTACAAAGTGAGACCCTGTGGAGGGAGAGCACGAGAGAGAGAGAGAGTGCGAGGGAGAAATGATCGATCTTGGAGTCTGGATGAATGTGAAGTGGGGAAAAAACAAAGGAGAAAGACTCAAGGATGACTTTCCATCTTCTGGTTTGAACAATCGCATAGATAATGATGTGGTTTTCAGAGAAGGAGGTACTCCAAGAGGAGGTTTCAGGGGGTGGAAGGAGGGGACATTATGATACAGCTTGGGTAATCTTGAGTATGAGGTGACAAAGACCTAGGAGAAGATATTTCATGTGGATTTAGAAATAAAATCTAGATATCAAGAAGGAGTCTAGGTTAGTCATAGATCTTTGAATCATCAAAGTATAGGTGGTAGCTGAAGCCTTGGAGACGTGAGATAGAAAATAAGGTCTAGAGTAAGAATGTTCAAGCCATAGCCCAAAGTCGCATGCGGCTCAAGACAGCTGGTAATATGGCTCCACAGTTTTAGGTTGCTTTTATTTCTCTAAACTAAATAATAAAAAGTATCAAAAAATAAAAAGAGTCTTATGTATATACACTGGGGCTGGGATTTAGCTCAGTTGGTAGAGCGCTGCGCTGCAGTCTCTGAGGTCCCAAGTTCAATTCCCAGCACCGCAAAAATGGGAGAAGGACCTAGCAATCCACTCCCAAGGCAATCCCGAAACAGTCTGCCATTGAAAACCCTATGAAGGTCGCTATGAGTCGCATACTGACTCAACAGCACCTAAGAACAACAACATGTATATACACTAACTATATTATATACGTTATGTGTAGCCTGAGACAATTCCTTTTTACTTGATGCAGCCTAGGGAATCCAAAACGTTGGATGCCCCTGGTCTACAGCTTTGGAAAGGTGTTTATATAAGAAATAAAGATTGCAACACACACGTGGATCCACGTGTGTGTGTGTGTGTGTGCGTGTGTGTGTGTGTGTGTGTTTGGCAGTACTGGGGGATTGAATGCAGGGCTTTGCACATACTTTGCAAGTGCTTTATCACTGAGCTGAGCTGCACCTTCAGCCCCTTTTTTATTTTTGTCTTGAGACAAGGTCTTGCTAAGTTACTCAGGCTGGTGCTGGCCTCAAATCCTCCTGCCTCTGCCTACCAAATCACTGGGATTACAGGCAAGTGCCACCACACCTGGCTGATCTCAACATATAAGAGACAGTTGAAACTCTGAGAATAAATGTGTTTCCCTAGCACACACAGTTGGGAAAGAATACAGAGCTAATAGTAAAATCCTGGAAAAGACCAACACTTGGAGTGTACATCTGAGGAGAGTTGACAAAAGAGACTTGAGCTGAAATTCTGTTGGGAAAATACCACATAAGGAGGGAACCAAAAAAACAGAGAAATTCTGACGAGGAGTGTCAGATGTTACCAAGACATCAAGTAAGCTTAGGACTTTATGAATTTATCACTTAGGAGATTGTTGATAGCCTTTATGAGACCAATTTGAGGAGAGTACAGGGAGCAAATGAAGGCAAGCTTGGAATAACTTTGCAGTATAGGGAAATAAGCAGATTGGATGGCAGCTAAAGGCAGTAATAAAATGGAAGGAGGGTTTTTTAATGTTTTATTTTGTTAGCTTTCAACTCTTGACATATGCTGAAAAGCAGTAGAAGTAGAAGATATTTAAGATTCAAAAAGAGGAAATATAATACATGGAGAAGACAATAAATGAAGAAATTATTGTTGCTCTTGTTGTTAGGTGCCGCCAAGTTGGGTCTGACTCATAGCGACCCTATGTACAGCAGATTGAAACACTCCTCAATTCTGTGCCAGGCACATGATCTTTTTTATGTTTAAGCCCATTGTTGCAGATACTTGTCAATCCACCTCCTTGAGGGTCTTCCTTTTTACCATTGACCTGCCACTCTCCCAAACATGATGTCTTTCTCCAGGGATTGGTCCCTCCTGACTACATGTCCAAAATACATAAGACACAGTCTAGCCATCTTTTCTTCCAAGGAGCACTCTGGTTGCACTTCTTCTAGGACAGATGTGTTGGTTCTTTTGGCAGTCCATGGTATATTCAATAGATGTCTCCAGCACCATAATTCAAAAGCATCAATCGTTTTCCTATCTCCCTTATTCCAAGTCCAGCTTTCACAACCATATGATGCAATGGAAAATACCATGGCATGAGTCGGGCCATTTCCATCATTAAGGTAGACTCTACTTTGAGGAGGCAACTCTTCCCCAGTTGTCTTTTGAATGCCTTCCAACCTGGGGGACTTTCTGGCACAATATCTGAGTATTTCTCTGCTAGTCATAGGATTTTCAATGGCTAGTTGTTTGGGGAGCAGGTTGCCAGGTCCTCCTCCCTAGTCTATCTTAGTCTGGAAGCTCAGCTGAAACCTGTCCACCATGGGTGCCTGCTGGTATCTGTAATACCAGTAGCATAGCTTTCAACTTTATACCAACACTCAAGCCCCCACAGTATGGCAAACTGACAGATGTGTGGGGGGATAAATTATTATACTTTATCAAATGTTGGTAGAGTGCTTGCTCTGCATGCTGAGGTCCTGGGTTCTATCAATAGCACTGCAAAAATGGAAAAAGGACGTGGCAACCCACTCCTGAAAACAATCCCAAAACAGCCACTAAAAACCCAATGAGTAGCAGAGAAGCACTAACGTAGTGCTGGGCGTGGCACAGTGTCAGGGAGTGTTTTATTTGTTGTACATAGAGTTGTTATGAGTTGGACCAGACTAACAACAATTCTCAAATGTAATCCATACTCTTTTTTTTTATGGTTACAAAATCAAATATGGATTAGAATTGTGTGCAGATTAGATTTGAAAATATATAAAAGTCCTGATAATGAACAGGACCTTTTTCCTGAGTTGTTTTGTTTTAGACATATTGTTCTATAACGTTATCCCTATAGGTGTTCTGTTAAACTATATTTTGCATTTGAGCAATAATTTTGTATACAAGTACAGGGCTTCTGATTTTTATTTCTATGAAATTTTTAAGGTTAAATTCAACCTTTTATTCCAAATATATGATCGAGAAGGATATCAGATTATTTGCACATATCAAAATCCTATAATTTGAGAATAATCTTTCCTTTGCTGACCTATAATCAAAATATACCTGTGATGTAGTAAAAACCATACTGTAGGCAATATTAAGCCAAGAATTTGTATTCATCAAAAATGCCACAAAGTAAAATATAAATCAGCAAATGCTTATGAACTTTTATTTGTCAACTATACGTCTGATTTTAAAATGGTGCCCAGAATTGATTAAAAATTATTTCAAGTCAATTAAAAGAAAAGGAAAATAGAAAAAAGTATAAAAAATATATAAATAGTCATTTCATGGAAGAAAGAACACAAAAGTAAATGAATGTGGGAAAAAATGTTCAATCTTACTAGTTATTATAGAAATGCAAGACTACAAAATACTCTCAAACCCTGCTGATGGGTTCAGAAAATGGAAAACCATTGTGAAGACAACTTGGTATTATCTTTTAAAGCTGACATGTATATTATCCTATGATCCAGAAAAGTCCACTCATGAGCACTTACCCTTGAGAAACTTTATAAATTTTATGCATCAGTTGCCATGATAAATATTATTCATAGCATTTTACCTTACAGCAAAAAATCAAAATTAACCAGGCGTGGTGATGTATTCCTGTAATCCTGGTGACTCAGGAGGTGGAGGCCAGAGGACCACAGGTTCAAGGTTAAAGGAAACCTGCCTAACTTAAGTGAGACCTTTTTTCAAGATGAAAAACTTTAAAAAGGGCTGGGAGTGAATCTCAGTGGTAAAGTACTCACAAAGTATGTGGAATGCCCTGGGTTCAACTTCCAAGTACAAAGAAAAGAAAACAGAAAAGAAAAGAAATTCCTTCAATGTAAACAGTGAAAAATGAGTGAACCTCAGTTTTATCATGTTTTTCTTTTTGTTTTCCTTGTACAGGGGTGGGAACTGAATGCAGGGCCTTGACTATAACTTCGCAAATGCTCTAGCACTGGACTGCACCCCAAGCCCCTTTTCTATTTCATATCTTCAGACAGGATCTTTTCAAGTTACACAGGCTGCCTCTGACTTTGAACCTGTGATCCTTCTGCCTCCGCCTCCCAAGTCACTGGGAGGGCATGGGTCACCACACCAGGCTTTAACCTCAATTATTGCAAAAATATAGATAAATATTGGAACATAATGAATGAAAAAGTAAGACAGTGATTTGATACAATTTTTAGTTTTAAAGAATATGTAATTTACAATGTATAAGGGCTGGGATTTGGCTCAGTTGGTAGAGCACTGCACTGAGGTACCAAGTTCAATTCCCAGCACTGCAAAAATGGGAGAAGGACCTGGCAATCCACTCCCAAGGCAATCCCGAAACAGTCAGCCATTGAAAACTCTATGAGGGCTGCTATGAGTCCAATACCGACTTGACAGCACCTAACAACAACAACAGCAACAAAGAAGTGATAAAAATAAAATTCAGGAAAACAATGATCTCTTTGGGAGATGATGTAACAGTAGGAAGCAGATTAAGATTAGAACTACATATACAGGAAACCTCTAAGTCATTGATGATGTTCAACTGCTAAAATTGGGTGATATGTCCAGGTATTCATTATGTGTCTAACTTATATAGTTTATCTACTTATCTATCCTTTCATGTGTGTCAAATATTGAACAATAAGAAATTACCTATTGAGCCTGGGAGACCTCTGTATTCTTACACAGGTTCTTTTGCTAACTTGTTCTGGAACCCCAAACAAGTCGTTTATCTTGTCTGACCCTCAGTTCCCTCCATGACAAGAGAGACTGAATAATCTCTAAAGTGCCTTTCATTTGCAAGAGTCTATAATCCCAGGATCCAGACAAATGACACAGTATGTAAATTAAGAAACTTCCCCAGTTAGCTTTCTAATTATACATGTTGATATTGGCTCCTAATATGGAGAAAGAAGGAAGCAAATGTGAATCTTCTGGATTATTCTAAACAAATGGGAAATCCAAGTGAAGACCAAATAAGAATTATTGTATTTGATTATTTGATTATTTTCCGGGTGCTTTTCCCAGGCTTACAGTATCTGGTGTTCCCAGGTGGTTTCCCATCCAAGTGCTAACCCAGCCCGACCCTGCTTAGCTTCTGAGATCTGAAGGGATTGGACACCACAGAGATATGGCTGTAGGCTCTCTTAAAATATCCAGCTACAAATCATTTTCCTGGTTTCCAGGAATGGAACTCCTATCTTCCTTCATAGAAAATAAAGGAAACTGTAACCAAGAAGGAGGTGGCCTATGCCTAGGTTAGCTCATCCAGCAACACAAAGAGTTTTCAGGGTCTACATCTCTAGAGGATGGATGGGGATAATTCAAGTCCCAGGGTATAGGTAGTGGAGTTCAGACTAGCACCCTTACTGCTCATTTTGGTTAGAACAGTTGTAACATCAAGGGTATCAGGAAAATATGAAGACAACATTGAAATGGTCTGTTACACACCAAGTTCCCAACCCTCTGGTGCCCTTTGAGAGAGGTCAAAAGGCAGAAACAGCAGGGCTTGGGTTGTAGCTCAGTGGTAGAGCACTTGCCTAGCATGCAAAAGACCCTGGATTTGATCCTCAGCACCAAATAAAGAAAAAAACAAAAACAAACAACAACAACAACAACAAAAAAAAACGTGCTGAGTGATAACACCTAAGAACACAACTTCCTGAACATTTTCAGCTCCACATGCTTGGCCTAAGTCAAATGCTTTAAATATGACTTCTAAAATAATTTCACATTTCATTGAATATATTACTATGGACAAGTCTTGCTCAATCATAAAAACCCTAGCAGAATGGCAAAGTATTTGGAGTGCCAAATGAAAGAGATTATGCATTTATTCCCGTGTTCAGAATGTTTCAGAGAAGAATAATCATTTTCAAAAGGAACAAAAATCAGCCCAACTGGATAAAAGGGAATAAAGGAGACTAAGATTATTTTTGCAAAACCACCAGTCAAGTACCAAGTGACAGTTTTTCATAAGAATCAGGAGATTGTGGGCTCTGAGAGCCTTTCAGCTATCATGTGTATTAGAATAATTGTTCCTCTAATTCAGATCTCTAAGAGGCTTAATGTCTATTCTTATTTCAATTTAGAAAAAACAAGAACACTGAACTGCTCAGTGTCTTCTCTCAGTGAAACTGTCAAAAGATTCTAAGTGCTGAGATTATGTGGTTGAGCCTGGTGTTCTTTCCAAGTATGAGAAAGTGAAGAAAGCCTCTTTCAGGCCACGATTCCAGTTGAAAAGTGGTCTTTAAAAAAATGTTAGAGAGGCATAGCATCTTCCTAATAAATTATATTTGGGGCAATTTAACCTTAGAGGGAAAATGAAATGCATGTAAAAACTTTTGTCTCATTCAATGCTTTGAATTTAGTAGACTCACCTGATTGCACCAAATCCCATGGTACACCAATACCATCAGCTGGCAGATTTGGGGACTGCCTGTGGCAAGAGGTAGCCTTCGCCACTGAAGCCATCTGGCATTTTTTTTATTGGAAATTTTTAATGTACACCTTAATGTGATTCATTCTGACATGCTTTTCATTGTGACATTTCCATATATGCATTTTGATGAACATTATTCATATAGGTGGGGTAACCCATCTGGCATTTTTCAAAATTAAGATAAACTCTTGGTGAGCAAGTAGCATGGAATACACCATGCTCCCCTGCCTTTTGTGCCCCTCTCCTCTAGAGAAGATACTGTGGAACCTGCAATTTTCTTGTCTCAGGAACTTGGGGTACTTTGTGGATGTGGATCATTCAAGCATTTATTTAAATCCCCATGATATTCTATCCCATTTCGGAACCCATTTCATATATCTAAACGGAGTGGCCCCATTCTAGTCAATTGATAGTAACTGGAGTAGCACATGGGAAATAATCAACAGGAAGGGGGCTCAAGAATGTTGGTATGTGTATCATAATTATGGGTGGAGGATGGTGACACATAGGCCATGCTCTTGTCATTTTTAGTTCTGCTGACTCCAAACTATTCTTTCATTCCTTGCTTACGGTATCTCAAAATCTGTATTTCAAAATTAAACTTCTCATTTCCACTAGTCCCCAAATCTCCTTTCACAGTCTCTCCCATGCTGATAGACTTTGTTTTTTGAACTACTAAATCTCTATGGGGCTGGGGTTTAGCTCAGTTGTCAGAGTGCTGCACTATACTTTCTGAGGACCCCAGATTGATCCCCAGAACCACAAAAAGGGAGAAGGGCGTGGCAACCCACTTCCAAAGCAATCCGGAAACAATCAGCCATTGAAACTCTATGAGGGTTGCTGTCAGTCAGACACAACTCAACAGCACCTAACAACAACAACAACAATAACAACAATTCTCTATGAGGGTGTCTGTGAGTCAGACCCAACTCAGCGGCACCCAACAACAATTCTCCAACATGTGGCACATGGTAAGTACTCAATAAAAGTTTAATGAATTATTTTATAACTTCACAATAGTAGTTGAAAACTATCACAAAACATATTCTACTTCTGCTCCATGGTGAGAGACCTAAATAGAATTTTGTGAGCTTGTTCTGAAAAGGTGGTAGCACAGAATTGTTAGAGGTATTCTGAGCAACTGACTTATCAATAGACTTGTGTTCCAATTCCGATTTCCTTTCCTTAAGTCTCTCCTCTGATCTCTCACAGGTTACTACCAGGGTCTGATCATTCTACTTCCCTGCTCAAAAGTCTTTGGTGGTTTTCTTAAATATACATAATAAAGTTTAACTTCCTCCATTTGGCATTCAAATCTGCCTCTTTGGAGTTTCCATCTGCTTTAATTCCTTCATCCTTAGAGGCCTTGATATGCTCTAAAGGTGAATCCGGTCCCTGAACATACCTGTGTATTTATTAGTAGTCCTTAGCTAGAAATGACAAAAATGAGATTGGTTAGCAAAGACAGGAAAATATAGGTTCTGTATGTAGCTGTAAATATCTCTGTACTAACATAAAAGGTGGTCACAAGGTATTGTTACAAAAATCAAGCTGTAGAACATTATATGGTGTGATACTACTTTGCAGACTTTAAAATCTGCCTGAGTTATGTGTATTTATATGCATGGAGAGAGATAAAAAGTCTGGCAAAATATACACCAAAGGGCATAAAATAAAATTTTACCCTTGTTGAGTAAAATTCTGATGGATTATTTTCTAATTTATATATTTATGTACTAGGATATTTTATAATTAAAAAGTTCAAATATATATGCTTGGTTCATGGTTACTGTTGTTAGGTGCAATCAAGTCAGGTCTAACTCGCAGTGACCCTCATAGGGTTTTCAATGGCTGATTGTTTGGGGATTGCTTTGGAAGTACATTGCTATATCCTTCTCCTGTTTTTATAGTGCCAGGGAGCAAACCCAGGACCTCAGATAGTAAAGAGCAGCTCTCTACCAACTGAGCCAAACCCCAGTTCTACCCTGCTAATACAAGGCCATGAGAGTCTATCTTGGGCTTATTTGTTAGCCATATGTATCTGTTTAAATGTAAATAATTACAAATTCCATTCCATTATTGCACTAACCACATTTCAAGGGTTCACCTGATTGCTTTCACTGGGATCGTCTGAGTGAGGTCCCAGTCTTTGTTCACTTATGCAGGATCTTCTATGTGTTTGGGAATGACACTATCTTAGATACAACCCACTGAGTAATTTTAAATGGAAATAAAATCCTTACCCAGTAATTTTTAAAGGAAAATGAGAACATCTAAGTCTGCAGTGGGACTGGGATTTAGCTCAGTTGGTAGAGCACTGCACTGCAGTCTCTGGGGTCCTGAGTTCGATTCTCAGCACCGAAAAAATGGGAGAAGGATCTGGCAATCCACTCCCAAGGCAATCCTGAAACAGTCAGCCACTGAAAACCCTATAAGGGTCGCTATGAGTCGGATACCGACTCCACGGCACCTAACAACAACAACAACAACAACAAGTCTGCAGTGTTGAGATTTACCTGTTTTAATTAGGAAGAAAACAGACTAGTTGATTTGGAGAGAACATTTTTCCTTTTCTTCTCATTTGCCTAATTTCGAAGTAACTCCACAAGGTATAGGGAGGAAGAAAAGAATCTGTTCCCTTCTGGCAGGGAAATCAAAATGGTATCATAAGTACTCTGTTTTAAAGCAAACACAGGAGGCCTACTTTGTTTCTTTAATTTTAGTTTCTTTTCTTTTTTTTTTTTTTTTTTGGTTGGAATCTTTAACATTTTGCTCCATGAGGCATGCAGAATAATCAGTGTTAGTTTTATGTTTTCATTCTAATGTGGAATTATAAAATCACTACTCAGTACCTTTTTCTCTAAATAGATACCTAATTGAAGAGCTTATAATGAGAAAAGAAATCCTATTATAAAGAACAAACAAGAACTCTCATATTTTTTATTAAAGGGATGTGTGGTTTTATATTTAAGTAGAGATCTATTATATCTCTCTGATATCTTTTAACAGCCATAGACAGTAGGTCTGTGAAAATATTCTTTATTTGGGGGAACAAAATGATGACAATGGTACCTCTGGCAGGCACCCGTTCCGTATTTGTGCACTTTGTGCAAAGGTCACAGCAATCAGATGTCTTAAGGGCTTTCATGTTTGGTTGGTTGTAATAAAAGATTAAGAAGGCATTAGCAGGCAGTGTGATCCTTATTTTCTACTCATTCTGCTTCTCTTTCAACAATTCAGATTTATTACAACCACAAATTGGCAAAGGCAGTATTTTGGGTCAATTATCAAAGTGGTATTTTGGTCAATACAAACACCCCTAGGTCTTTATTGCTGTTGTTAGGTGCTGTCGAGTCAATGTCCAACTCATAGCAACCCTAAGTACAATAGATGAAACACTATTGTTAGTGCTTCTCTTCTATTAATAGGGTTTTCTATGGTTGATTGTTTTTGGGGAGTGGGTGGCTGAGTCCTTCTCCCAAGCCTACAGCACCTCGTGTTTCCAGGAGGTCTCCCATCCAAGTACTAACCAGGGTGCTTAGCTTCCGAGATCTGACATGATCGGACACCACAGTGGTACAGCTGCAGGGCCCTAGGTCTTTAGGATGCTAAATATTCATTCATTCATTGGCTCTTACTTGTATGCGGTCTCTGGGTCTACCAATTTGAATTAACCATAATCCCCAGTGTGTGGTAGAATCATTTGATTACTTGTCCTCACCATCCTGTATCCTGACTCTAATGTATTTAGTACATCTCCCTAAATGTGTACCTTGATATCCTGGAAAGTGTATAACATCATTAACGTGTGTTTTTAACTTAAATATCATTGTACTATAGATCTTTCTCTGTTTATTTCCTGTTTTGCAATCAATTTCTTTAAGCATAATCAATAGAGTCTAGTGATTAAGAGGGAAAAATCTAGACTATACTGCACCCTGACTTCAACAGAATGCTGGCTTTTTCATTTACATCCTGTGCAACCTTTGGCTAATTGCTTAAACTCTCTGATCCTCATGTTGCTTATCTATAAAGCAGTTGCTAATGATATTCACTTTATGGAATTAGGATCAAATGAGTTAATATATGCAAAACGCTTAGGAAAGTATTTGGCATTTAATAAGATCTACATGTGAGTTTACTTCATAAAATCTAATACATTATTTCTAATAATTTTAATCATATCCATCCTATGAAGTACCCCATTTGACTTATTCTCCTGCATTACCTCCAACTCTTTTATTCTTTTCATATATATGAAAAAAATTTACCATTTGGTTTTCTGCCTCTTGTTGCCTATAGCAGTTTGTCCTATATTCTTGCTATTAACCATATCTATGTTTTGAATATTATAAATAATTTCTCTTGGTCTACCACCCTTCTTACTTTGAAGGGTTATTCTAGTGGACAGACTTACTTGAATTTTTATATAATTTTTTCCATTTTTTCCTTTTGTGACTTTTGCTTTTGGAGACTCATTTAAGAAATACATTCCTCTTTGAGTATATTTGTATCTATTGAATAAGGTAGCATTCTTGCTTCTTGGGATTTAAAGATGAATTCCTGAGGAGTGGGTAGTTTAGTGGTGAAATGATACATGCAGCAAAATAGTGGCACTATTACAAAGAATGTATCATTGCTACATTTTCAAATATTTATCTGTGTTTTTACAAAGCAAAACAATTTTCCCTACATTGTGTCTGTGGGAATGATTAAAGAAAAGTTGCATTGCCCTCAGAGACCTATATGGCATTTTCTTTGTGATTGCACAGCTTTTGTTAGTATATTTATTGAACATATTTATGGAGTGCAGAGTGATAATTCAGTTTATATATATAGTGTGCAATTATCAAATAAGGATTGTTGACACTTCCAACTCCTTAAACATTTACAAAAAATTTCTGATTAACATCTAATGATAATTGTACATATTTATATGGTGTAGTATGATTTTTTTAAAGTTGCAAGTAGTACAATAAAAGTCATTATTAGATTTTCATAGAATTGCATCCTGTATCTTGAAGATATTCTCTCTTTTATTTCTCTGTTACTCCTTCTCCCTCCCTCTCACACTAGAATGCCATTTATTGGATTATTTGTTACTTTGGTGTTTAGTTGCTTCTTGAGTTCTTTATCCTAGATGTTAATTCTCTGTCAGATGTATAGGAAGCAAAGTTTTTATCCTATTCTGTGTGCTTTCTCTTTATTCTATTAATCATGTGCTTTTCTGTTCAAAAGCTTTTTAATTTTATGTAATTTAACTTGTCAATTCTTGGTGCTATTTCCTGGGCTATTGTAGTTTTGTTATTATTTGTCTATGTGTTGGAGTGTGTTGCTGACGTTTTCTTCAAGTAATGTCAAAGTTTCCGTTTTCATGCTGAGATTTCTGATCCATTTTGAAATGATTTTCATACAGATAGAACGACATGGGTCTACTTTCATTCCTCTAAATACAGATAACCAGTTTTCCCAGCACCATTTGTTGAAAAGGCTATCTTTTCTCCAAAGTATGCCTTTGGTACCTTTGTTGAAAATTAGGTGGCTGTAGCCGTGTGTGTTTATTTCAGATCTTCTGTTCTGTTTCATTGATCTCTGTGCTTGTTTTTGCACCAAGACCAAGCTACTTTTATTACTATGGCCCTGTAATGTAGTTTTATATCTGGCATTGTGATACCCTCTGCACTGTTTTTGCTCCTTATAATTATTTTGGCTATATGGGGTTTTTTGTGCTTCTATATATATTTAGGATTGTTGTTGTTGTTATTAGGTGCTGTCGAGTTGGTATCCGACTCATAGTGACCCTCATAGGGTTTTCAATGGCTGACTGTTTCGGGATTGCCTTGGGAGTGGATTGCCAGGCCCTTCTCCCATTTTTGCGGTGCTGGGAATTGAACTCGGGGACTCAGACTGCAGTGCAGCGCTCTACCCACTGAGCTAAATCCCAGCCCATATTTAGGATAGTTTTTTCTATTTCTGTTAAGTATGTCTTTGGAATTTTGATGAGAATTGCATTGAATCTACAGATTACTTTTGGTAGCATAGCCATTTTCACAACATTAATTCTTCCAATCCATGAGCAAATGAGGTCTCTCCATCTCAATTTCTTTCTTTAATGTTTTGAAGTTTATGTTGTAGAGGGCTTTTGAATCTTTGGTTAGATCAACTCCTAAATGCTTAATTTTTGGAGGTGCTATTGTGAGTGGGATTGTTTTTTTAATTTCTTTCTCTCCCTGTTATTGGTATATAGGAATGTTGATTTGTGTGTGTGTGTGTGTGTGTGTGTGTGTGTGTGTGTGTGTGTGTGTGTGTGTGTGATACTTACGGGTCAAACCCAGGGCCTTGCACATATTTTGCAAGTACTCTACCACTGGGCTGTACCTCTGGTCCATTTTAATTTTTTTTCTTTATTTTGAGACAGCATCTCACTAAATTATGCAAGCTGCCTCTGGCCTTTAACCTGCAATCCTTCTGCCTCTGTTTCCCCTGTTGCTAGATTACAGGTGTGAGCCAGTATGGCCAGCACAATGCTACTGATTTTTGAGTGTTAATTTTGTATGCTGCTACTTTGCTGAAGGATAAGAGTTTTCTAGTGGAGTCTTTAGGGTCTTTTAAGTATCGGATCTTGTCAGCTGCAAATAGGGATAACTTGATCTCTTCATTCCCTATTTTTATCCCATTTCTTTCTTTTTCTTGTCTTGTTGCTCTGGTTGGGACTTTAATCACTATATTGAATAAGAGTGGGGAGAATGCACATGCTTGTATTGTTCCTGATTTTAGCAGGAATGCTTTTAATTTTTTCCCATTTAGTATAATGTTGGTTATAGGTTTATCATATATAGACTTCATGATGTTATGTTTCTTCTATTTCCAGTTTCTTCAGGCTTTTATCATGAAGGGATGTTGAACTTTGTCAAAGGCTTTTTCTGCATCTGTTGAGATGATCATATGATGCCTGTCACTGAGCCTGCTGACATGTTGTATTACGTGTAATGATTTGCATATGATGAATCAGCCTTGCAGCTGTGGAATAAAGCCCACTTAGTCATGGTGTATGATCTTTCTTATGTGATGCTGTATTCAGTTTGCAAGTATTCCATTGAGGATTTTTGTATCAGTATTCATCATAGAAATGTAGTCTTTTTTGTTGTGTCTTCATCTGGTTTTGGTAGCAGAGTGATATTGGCTTCATAGAATGAATTTGGAAGTATATTTAATCTTTCTATTTTATGAAATAGTTTCAGGAGGACAGCTATTAATTCTTTAAAGGTTTGATAGAATTCAACTATGAACCCATCAGGACCTGTCCTTTTCTTTGGTGGAAGTTCTTTATAATTGCCTCAATTTCATTGGAATTGGAAAGAATTATATCAAAATTCAAGTAAGTCTGTCCAATAGAATAACCCTTCAAAGTCAGAAAGGAGGTAGACCTTCTTATAGGCCTGTTTAAATTACTTATATCCTCTGGATTTAATTTGATAGGTTGTAAGTGTTAAGGAATTTATCCATTCCTTTTGTATTTTGGGGTTCTTTTTGAGAGTACAGATTCTCAAAGTAATCTGTGATCATCTCCTAAATTTCATTGTTATCTGTTGTTATGACCCACTTTTATCTCTAATTTTATCAATTTGAGTCTTCTCTTTTGGCTGGTTAATTTAGCTAAGGGTTTGCTGATCTTATTTATCTTTTCAGAGAAACAATTCTTAGTTTCAGTGATTCTTTGTATTAGTTTCCGTTTTGTTGATTTCTGTCTTGACATTAATTATTTTTGTTTTCTAGTTTTGGGTTAGGCTGCTTGTTTTTCTAATGCCTTAAGGTATATCATTAAGTTATTTACAGGCCTTCCCTAAATTTTTGATTTGTTGTTGTTGTTGTTGTTAGGTGCCATTGAGTCTGACTCATAGCAACCCTATGTACACCAGAAAAAACCCTCGCCCCATTCTGTGCCAGGCACAATTTTTTTTTATGATTAAACCCATTGTTGTAGCCACTATGTCAGTCCATCTAGTTGAGGATCTTCTTTTTTCTTTTTTTTTTTTTTTCATTAACCTGCCACTTTCCCAGAGAACTGCCTTTGCTGTACCCCAAAGGTTTGGGTAGTTTATGTTTTCATTTTCATTTGATTGTAGGAACTTTTAAATTTTCTTTCTGAGTTTTTTGATGACCATTGTTCATTCAAACACGTGTTACTTACTTTCCACGTATTTGTAACATTCTTGTAGTTTCTTTTGCTATTGATTTCTAGTTTTATTCCATTGTGATCTGATAAAATATAAGGGATGATTTCAATTTTTTGTATTTATTGAGGCTAGTTTGTGAGATAAAATGTGGTCTATTTTAGATAAAGTTCCATGCAATATTGAGAAGAATATATGTTCTGTATCTGTTAGAGAAAATATTCTGTAGACATCTGTTAAGTCCAGTGAGTTTATGGTGTGTTAAGTCCATAATTTCATTGATTGTTTTTTGTGTATGTTGTTGATGATCGGTCTAATGAAGGGAGTGGTGTATTTAGGTGTCTCATTATTACTGTATCTGGACTTATGTGTTCCTTTACGGCCAATGATATTTGTTTTATTAGGTTAGGTGAGCTAGTGTTCAGTACATAAATATTTCCTACTGGTATGTCTTCTTGATTGATTATTCCCTTTATTAATATGTAATGGCTTTCTCTGTCCCTTTTGGTTAATTTGGGATTGAGGTCAATTTTGTCAGATATCAGTATAGCTAATAGCTATCCTTGTTTGTTGTTGTTGTTGTTTTTGGCTTCCCTATGTTTATTATGGGAGAAGGGCCTGGCAATCCATTCCCAAGGCAATCCCGAAACAGTCAGCCATTGAAAACCATATGAGGGTCACTATGAGTCAGATACCAACTCCACAGCACCTAACAACAACAACAACATGTTTATTATATCATTTTCCAAACTTTGGTTTTCAGTTGTGTGTGCTTCCTTTTGAAAGAGGTCTCATAGATACCACAAATAGATCATCTTTTTTACTCTGATTGGCTAATCAGTGTCTTTTAAATGCAAAATTAAGACCATTTACACTTAGTGTTATTATTAAGAAGAATTTGATGTTTTACATAATTTTGTTGGTTATTTTTCTAGTAGGTTTCAGTGTCACTTGTTCTATGTCCCCTGTTCATATTAGGATTTTGCTGTTTTATTAAGTTGGATATCCTCGATTCATTCTTAGCTTTCATTTGTTCAAGGGTTCCTTTCATGAATGTTCATCATTCCTATGGTTTTGCACTTCGTTTTGTCTTTCCTCTTCTATGTGTAGCATTTCCTTGAGCATCTTTTGCAATGGTGGTCAGGGGGTCATGAATTACTTAGGTTTGTGTTTATCTTGGAAGGTCTTTATTTCTCCATCTATTTTAAATATTTTTTCTTGATATAGTGTCCTGATTATTGTTGTTGTTAGGTGTTGTCAGGTGGGGTCTGACTCATAGAAACCCTGTGTATGACAGAATGAAACATTACTCAACACTGTGCCTTCCCTCAGTCCTTTTATGTTTAAGCCCATTGTTGGATAGTATTCTTGGATGGCAGTTATTTCCTTTCAGGACTTGAAAGATATCACTCCATGTTTTCCTCGATTTTAGGGTGATTTTTGAAAAGTCTGACGTTCTGATGTTATTCTTTGTAGGTGAGTTAGTGTTTTTCTCTTGCAGTTTTTAAAATTATTTCTTTGCTTTGGAGTTTTAGCATTCCAACTGTAATGTTATATGGAGAGGATCTGTTCTGGTCCAATTTATTGGAATTCTGGATGTCTGTTGTTTAGATGTCTATTTCTTCCCCTAGATATAGGGATTTTTCAACTATTAATAGGTTTTCTGTGCCTATGGTTTTAGTTTCAGTTGCTTCATTTTGTCACATACTTCTTAGAAATTGTGGTCATATTCTTTTTTTTTTTTCCTCTTTCTTGGTGTTTGAGTAAATTAGGTTTTTGATCTTGTGTCCTATGCCTGATATTCTATCTTCTGCTTGATCCAGTCTGTTTATGTTTTTCTACTGTGACTTTTTATTTGATTGTGTTTTTCAATTATAGCATTTTTAATTTTTTTAAGATCCAAATTTCTTTGCTGAATTTTTCTTCTAAATTAGATTTTTTTCCCTCAAGCGTTTTAATTGCATTCATCTGCTTTGTTGTGTTTTCTTTGAGATCACTTATTTTATAAGTCACTTTTAAGTTCTTTGACATTTCATGCATTTTGGTGTCTTTGATTTCAGTTATTGTAAGGCTATGGTCATTTGCAGGACTCTCATTGTCTTGCTTTTTCTTTTTCCTTTTTGTTTCTAAGTTGGGTTTTCGGTATATCTTAGTATGGTTACCACTTCCTGATTTATTTGGGTGTCTTGGTGAATAACTTTCTTTCAAGATCTTGATCCACAGTATCATTCAGCATGGACAAAACAATCTGCAGCTATAGTAATAACTTTAGTGAAATTCAAATTTATAATTACAGTTAATCTAATTTGAGGCCAGATACTACTTAATAATCTATGGAAAGGGATTGGTAGCACTGGTAGCTTTGGGGGTTAGATATTGATTGTAGTAAAGATATTGATAGCACAAGGATGGAAGTCGGGGGACAGGTAGAGGAGGAGGAGGAGAACAGGATTAGGTAGGAATAAAGAAGAAAAGCAGGGAGAAAGGGGAGTGTTGGAGAGTAAGAAAAGAGCAAAGAAAAAATATAAATCTGTTTAAAAATATACACACATATATATTTTATACACACATATAGAGAGGGAAAGAAAGAGAGGTATAACAAATATAAACATGAGAGTTCATCTATTTTTAACAAATAAATTTGGCATATATGGAAAATATTGTTATCAAATAACTTTGTTGTTGTTAGGTGCGGTTGAGTTGGGTCTGACTCATAGCAAGCCTATGTAAAACAGAACAAAACACTACCTGACACTGTGCCATACCCAGCACTACTGATGGTGCTTCTTTGCTATTTATGGGGTTTTCCATGGCTGATTGTTTCAGGAGTGGGCATCTGGTATTTCCTGGCAATCTCCCATCCAGGAACTAACCTGGCCTTACCCTGTTTATCTTCCTAGATCAAACAGAATTTGATGCCTGGGTGGTATGGCCACAAACACCAAATAATTAGGATAATCTAAAAGGAAGAGTGGTTAGAAATTTGACAAATGAGAAGAATGTAGAAAGGAGAAAAAGAAAGAAAAAAACCCCACAACTTGGTTGGTTCCATCTAGGTATTTATCACTTAGTAAGTCCCACCTACCCTCCAGATGTTGTCAAATATTAGATGCAGGCTTAGCTCTCCACCTTTGTTATATATCAGTTCACAAGGTAAGGGTGTACCCTTCCAGTTCTCTCAGTACACCTATGGTTTGGTTTTGGATTGGGCCCTTCTGTCCTATGGTCACAGCTGTCTGTCCAATGCACCACCCTGACCCAGGAGTCCATGCCACTGCTGCTCAGCTGTGTATGTGGTTCTTTGTATCCAAACTGATTCCTTCCAATCTGCCAGGCTCAGTGGTTCCAGCCATGAAGCACAGAGCCCAAACTATCTCTGGGATGCCTGGGAAGTCCATGTGTCTAGAGGTACCCAGCTATGGTTTATTCCTCTGGACAGATCTGCAGCATGCCACAGTGTTCGTTTGGAAGCTAGGCTGGTTCCAGGGCTTATCTGGACACTGTGTCTCCTTAAGTCCTGCCGCCATTCCCAGTGAAAGTGGCTCTATCTCATGGTCTGCAGTTGCATGTGTGCCTGTACTACTGCTGGATGCTGTGGCACAGTGTTTCCAGAGCCCCTATCCAGTGATTGTGGTTGTTAGGTGCTGTGGAGTCAGTGTCCAACTCATAGCGACCCTATGTACAACTGAGGAAACACTATTATCAGTGCTTCTCTGCTATTCATAGGGTTTTTTATTAGAAATTTTTAATGTACATCATAATGTGATTCATTTTGACATGCTTTTCATTGTGACAATTTTCATATATGCAATTTGATAAACATTCATATAGGTTACCCCTTACCCTCCCCTATGTTCCCCCCCCTTCCCATCTAAGTTTCCCATCCAAGTCTTCTCTATCTTTTACTATGTAGTATTTTTTTATATGTCCTTGGGTTACATTTCTGTTTAAGATAGAAACTTTTCCTGTAGTGGTTTTTGTTTTTATCTTGTTAGAACAATTACATGCGATTTCTAGTCCATTTATATTGACCTCATTCTTATCTTCCCTCCCCCTCTTTTATTATGATCTGACCTTTGAGTAGGATTTTTCCTTCTTGTAATTTTGAGTCAGGTCCCTCATAATTCATAGGGTTTTCAATGGCTGATTTTTTTTTTTGGAAGTGGGTTGCCAGGTCCTTCTCCCAAGCCTACAGTCCTTGGTGTTCCCAGGCAGTCTCCCAACCAAATACTAACCAGGCCCGACCCTGCTTAGCTTCTGAGATCTGATGGGATTGGACCCCACAGTGTACAGCTGCAGGCGTTTGGTGGTTAGTTCCTGTTTATGGCCAGTGTGTTCTGCAAGGGAAGGGGCATTTGTTTACCTTTTAGGGTGGAACTTTTCTTTCCTTGCTGGGTCACTGGATGCTGTGCTTCTGTGACTAGTCATGCTTGATCAGGTCTTTTATCACTTGCTTCTGAGATTATCTTCTCTACTTCCCTGCAGTCTCTGCTTTTTGGCTATTTTTCTCTGTTCAGGTTAAAGTCTATACTTGGCTATTTTAATTCTCTGTTTCACCTTGTTGAATAGAGGGTGCTTTTAATTCACCCTCTTAATAAGAAGTCATGCTTTGAACTATACAAGCTAGAAGAAGTCCTTATAAATTCACAAAAGCATCCTGGCATCTTGGGAATTTTGCCTGGTGTTCTTAAGACAGTTATCTGAAAATAACATAACCTGGGATTATCTTACAGCAGTGGTTGTCCAAGTCCTGTCCTCCATTCGTAAACCCTTCATCTGACCACACACATTCACTGCCCCTTCTTCCTGATTTACTCTCCTGCCTCTCCCTGGATGATCTTGGACCTTCTCCCAACTCCCACATGTCATTCTCCTCTGACTCACTGTGTTTGAACTGCATCCAAAATTAGTGTCCTCCCCTCAAACTATTGTTCCATATGTCCTTGTTCAGTTTAAAATAGGATGCATGTACTTTACATAATAAAGTGAAGAAACTCAAGAATTTAATTTCATTTCAATTTTAAGATTGTGTAGGTACCTACTTATACTTTCATTGAATGATGTGATTACATAAAACCCTGCATAGATGAACCTTGGAGAGTATTTATAAGTCCTTCAGAGATACAGATGCTGAGTCTGGCTGTCTGGGATGAACAGGAAGAACTTGTGTGGAGTTGAGGGCCTCCATATGATATCAAGCATGTTTGAGGGGGTTAGTTACATGAGCAACATCCCCAATGCTGTGCCAATTGCTTCACCACAATTGCTCTTAAACTATAAAAGGGAAGGATGGTTGTCCACACAGGAGTCCCATGAGTGGTGCCCAGTATTAAATATGCTGTGGATGTTGCTGTCCTTGTTTGTTATAATCTCCAATCTTAGACTGGCAAGACATATTGGTACTAATGTACCAAGAACCCAGGTAGGGATCCCTGTTCCTGAACTGTGAGATGGCACCTATATCTCAACTTCTCAAAGTGGTACAAGCAAAATATTCTAGTTTTGTAACCACATTGGTTACAAAACCTTGGTCATTAGTTTAATAATCAAGAATAGACAGTATATGTAGCTTTGGGAAGAAAAGAAGACTTCAGCAGTGTCAAGTCTTTATTTCCTTATTCAGTACATCTAAGCAGGCGGTTACTAATACCCCCGACCCAATATAACTAAACATATGTATTTTCAATCTTTTCCTTCCCCCTCCCTTACCCTTGTTTCTTCCCAACTATGAAATGTGTCTCCATTTTCCCCACTGACTTCCACGCATATTCTTAAAGTTGATGATAATTATACCATGGGAAGAAAGGGTAAGAGTGGGGGTTTCATGCACAGATAAGTTTGAAAGACTCTGTGCACTAAAATATGCTTCTGGGAAACCCTTAATACCAATATGCTCTCAGAATATTCCAGTAGCAAAACCTGTTTGGGTATTCCCCTTCCTCTATGGATGAAATTTAATTTATATATATGTCCTTAAGTAAGTTTCCTTTACTTGAGACTTGCAGCATCACATATTAAAAATTTAATGTCGATATTATTGCAATCTGAACAGGTGAAAAGTAATGATAAAGTTCTTTTTCTAAGTAGGAACAAGACTCAAAATCATTCCCTAGGACAAGTGAGAGGCTTGGAAGCCATACTTTACGCAGAAAGTACATCCAGTCTTCCCAAAACCAGTTAAGAATTCAGAAAGCAAAAGCTGCCTCCTTGATGATTCAGTAGTGGGCTTTGCATTCACTTGTCAAGGCAGGTTTTGCTCACACTGTGGCTTGTGCCTGCTGATTAAGTCCATCTCTCTTCTATTGAAAATCTCTTTCAATTATGAATGAAGGAAATTTTAAAAGATGGCAAGAAAGTTACATTTCCTTTAGAAATTAGAAGGACAGTTTCTTCAACTGGTTCTTTAAAAATTGAGGACTTACCCTTATAGATTAATGAGATTCTTTCTCTATTCCCACACATTCCCTCTAGACCTACTTACTCACAACTTATGCATATGTCTGAGCTGTCAGAAAAGATACAAGTCTTATTTCCTCTGAACAGGTATAAGTATTCTGGATGTGTAGAACATCCTTAATTTTTTTCAACGTTTCTGGCTGGAGTAGACAGCACATCAAATGCTCTGTTTTCACATCCACACTATTCTCTCCTTCCCTTCCCCAAAACAAAGTGCTACCTGAAGACTGACATTCACACAGCACACCTGTGTCCTTGTAGCTTACATTTCTGCAAACAAGTCAAGTACTGGGAAAGCTAAATCCAAGAATACTTGTGAGAATACAGTAGAAGTCCCAGGCCAGAGCCTTAAATATCCTAACTCCTGCATGTAAAGGATAAGTTGTTTGGGCCATGGCTCTTTGGATTAGTTTATCAGATAACCGATTGTGCCATGTGAAACCAAAAGGAAATTTTTGGTAGTTCTTTTTAGACAGGTGGCCTGGAACTCACTATGTATCCCAGAAAAAAGTTTTTTTGATTTTTTAAATAAGGACAAATGTGATTTCTAAGAACCCGAAGGAGCATGGACTGGCTTCACCATAAACTGCAACAAGAAACTGAACAACTATCAAAATCATTCTTTCTCTTCAAGCCTTCTGGTCTCTTCATTCCACATGCCTGCTTCATTCTTCTCTCCATACTTGTTCCTTCTGCATTCACAGTGTTTCCAGGTTCAGATGGCCTCACAACATGGCTCTGTAGCTCCTGGGCTTACATATCCTGAGTGCAAGTGGTTGACAAGACACATGAGGGTCTGTGAATCTTGCTTCAAAGAATTCCTTGGGGCCAATGGAGGCCAGGTATTGACTTTTAACCAAGTCAGCTGTAGCCAAGGAATCAGTCTTGTGAGAAAAGTATGATTAGATTGAAATGTACAATTCTCAAACATTGAAAATTATGGTCTAGGTGAACATCCCAAACCATGTCAACTGCTAGGATTAGTGAGCTACTTCCTATCTTTCATAAAGTTTGAGTAGAAATGAAGTGTGCATTTATTCACATTAGGCCTTTAGGGAAATGACTAATGTATCAGATTTCTTTGATATGGGGTATAAAAATATCACAAATCAATGCTTACTCTGCTTATCTCATGCCAGTCAGAATCTATGCATCTATATATATTTTTTTCTTTTTGTGGTACTAGGGGTTGAACCCAGTGCTTGCATGCTTTGCAAGTGCTTGACCACTGAGCTGCACCCTCAGCCCATTTTTTTTTTTTTTTTACTTTTTTTGAGACAAGGTCTCGCTAAATTATGCAGACTGCCTCTGGTCTCGAACTTGTGATCCTCCTGCCTCTGCCTCCCGAGCCGCTAGGAATACAGATGTGTACCACCGTGCCTGGTGCATGTATAATTTTAAAGTAGTCATCTAATTAAAAATAGAGGTCCCAGGTGCCTGCAGTCGTACCACTGTGGAGTCCTATCCCCTCAGATCTCAGATGCTAAGCAGGGTTGGGCCTGGTTAGTACTTGGGTGGGAGACCACCTGGTAACACCAAGTGCTGTAGGCTTGGGAGAAGGGCCTGGCAACTCATTCCCAAAAAACAATCAGCCATTGAAAACCCTATGAATAGTGGAGAAGCACTAATAATACTGTTTCATCTATTGTACATAGGGTTGCTAGGAGCTGGACACTGACTCAATGGCACCTAACAAAAACAATTAAAAGTAGAAACCGGAAAAATTCTGTTAAGTAAACAATATATGCTATGTGTTATGCTCTTGGGGTTCAGCTCAGGCCCGGCAGAGGTCAGAACCTTGCCCTGACACCAAGAGGGTATCGGGAACCCACTGGACTGGGTTGGTGTTGTGATTGGAGGTACCAAAGGACCTCGGGAGACCTTCTGTGGGAAACAGGAGAGGGAAAGTTTATTGGGTTGCTCCCCAAGTGGAGTGCAACCAGCAAGCATCCCCTGTCAAGTGCTCAAGTGCTAGCTCTAAGCCTGCAGCATAGAATGCTGCAGGCTCACTGGTGGTACAGCTCAGTCTTAAAGACACAGCTACTAGCAGTTGGTGTTCTGCTGGGCTGGAGGTCCAGTGGTCTTGACTCTTGCAGCTCACCTTCTCTGCCTCCCTCCTTCCCAAGGATGGGAGGAATTGGGGGGCTCTTTGTGGCTTGTTTGTAGCCTTCGGTGCTTCAGGGCCCCTGGTCTTGACACATTGGCTTGCTTGGACATCTTCCTCTGGATTGGGGAGTGCTGGATCGAGGTGATGTGGTCCGGATAGCAGGTGAGGGACATAATGGTGGTGGGGTTAAGGGGGCCAGGAGCCCTGCTTATATAGGGTCCTGGAGGGGAGCATGTACTGGGGATAGCCAATCAGGGCACATTCCTGACAGGTACAACAGGTAAATTGTCAGACCTGCCAGGTAGGGGCAGTTATTTAACTGAGGTGCTCGGGGTAGCCAATCAAAATTGAGGTGGTTGAGACTTGTCAGGCTGGTCAGGAGCCATCTTTGCTCACTCAATGGGAGAGGTAGGAGTGAGTGAGTGAGTGGAATGTGGCCCTGGGGTCACCTAGAGGTCAGTCCCTTAGGCTAGTATGAGAGCCCTAGTTATGGGGTGCATTTTAAAAAATACCAACATTACACTTTATAGTTTGGGGAATATAGGAGGAAAATAACAAAGGAAACCTCAGTGCTACAAAGCTCAGGAACATTAGCCTCAGCAGAGGATTGGCAAGTCCAGGACCTATTACATATGAAGAAGAGTCAATGAAAGCACAAAATCCACATTTTTTTTTTTTTTGCGCTCACTCTAATGGTGCCCTGTAGTGTTGACCTGTTCATAGACATCACTGGAGATTTCTCCCTTAACATAATGTATTCATTTTCTATGTTACAAATGAAATTGTCACAAATTTAGCAACTTATAGTCTTATCACAGTTTTTGATGGTCACAAGTCCATGTGTAAATTGACTGGATCCTTTGATTACTGTCTTTTGGGTGGAAATCAAGGTGTCACTTAAAGCTGTGATCTCCCCAGAGGCTCAGGGTTCTTTTCCAAGCTCATTGGTTGGTTGGTGGTTGAATTTGGTTCCTTGCAGCTGTAGGACTGAGACCCTCAGCTCCTAAAGGCTGCCCACCATTCCTGGCCATATGTCTTCTGTACTGTCTGGCAGGTGGCTTCTTAAGGGCCCCCAGAAGAATGATCATACTGCTTCAAATCTCCAACTGTGCATAATGGTCTTAACTAAGTATTAATTCAAAGATAACCGATTAGAGACCTTAATTACATCATCACAATTCTTTTTGCCTTTGCCATATAGTATAATAAAATCAAGATAGTGACATCCCTGTATGTGCATAGGTCCTGCCCACACTCAAAGAGACAGCCCATATAGGAGATATACACCACCAGACAGAAATATCAGAGGTCAGCTTATAATTCTGCCTGTTGTTAGGTGCATTGAAAACTCTATGAATAGAATTCTGCCTATCACAATAAAATGAAGGGTAGGTTTTGATCCTGATTCAAATTCTCATAACATCACTGTCCTTTGTCATGGAAGAGAATTAGGAGACAATATGGGGCTAAGTAGATTCATTAAAGGAAATCCCAGAATATAAATAGGTATAACTCTCAGATCTATTCTTGGCTGCTCATCCCTTATATTGGCCAGATTGACTTTTGTTAATTTACTCATTTAAATGTGTATTTCTTAAAAGTGCTCTAGCTTCTGCCAAGGGTTTCTCCAAGACTTACATAATTCCATTTTCCATGTTAAACCCACTAGGGTATTTCCTCTAAGATGGGTCACAGCTTCAGAGAAGCTAAAGTCATGTGTCTAGAATTACAAAGCCAGAGAATGGCAGAACAAAGACCAGAATCCAAGACTTCATCTCCAAATTCTGCCTCCACCATTTTTCGCTGCTTTTCTGTATCATCCAAATATGATAGCTGAATGTGGAGTGTCCTGAACAAAGACACATTCAGTGCCCTTAGACACAGTATCCTGAGCTTTTGGTGTCTCTCTGAGAAGAGGCCTCTTTTCTCAGTATCATCTTCCAGAGTTGGCAGGCCAGGGCCTAGTTGACCCACCATCCCCACCAGGGCAGCAGGGTCTTACATGTTGATATGCTGGGAAACACCTTAAGTTTTGTGGCATTCCTGATTGGCCAGTTGATTTTATAGAACTCCTTTTATATTAGGTTTCCTGAGAAAGTTGAGCTACTTTTTCTGTAATAGGGGGCTGAGAAGGGCAAAGAAATCCCCTTTCTCAGCAAAGCCATGGGCTAAACAGGACTGTTTACATATTTTAATTTTCACAAGTCAGTGTTGTAGCTATATATTTTATATATGAAGAAACTGAGATTCAGAGTGATTTTGTATATTGCCTAAAGCTACACAGGTGGTAACAGTCCATCTAGTACTGAGCCTTGGTCTTTATCTTCCTCCCTTTATTAAGAAATGATGGGGTACAGAGCAATACAGCAATGGGTTTTTCCATTATGGATCCTTTACATCAATTCTAGCAACACTTTCATCAGTCCACAAAGTATATCAACCCTTATGGCTATTTCATAAACTCTGATACTTATTTGGGTTCTCTTCGCCTATTTTTCCAATATCCTCATGAAGTTGTGCTATTTATATTGAGATTGGCCTCTATCAACAGTGTAAGAGGGTTCCCTTTTCTTCACAATCTTACCAACATTTGTTATTATTTTATTGATCTTGGCCATTCTTACTGGAGTAAGGTGGAATCTCAGAGTTGTTTTGATTTGCATTTCCTTAATGGCTCGGAATATTAAACATTTTTCATGTGTTTCATGGCCTTACAAGCTTCTTTATTTGAGAACTGTCTATTCAGTTCTTTTGCCCACTTGTGTATTGGACTATTTGTTGTCTTAGGAGTTGCTTTCTTGAATTCTTTGTAAATTCTGGAAGCTAGTCCTCTGTCAGATGAACAGGATGTGAAGATTTTCTCCCATTCAATGGGGTCTTCCTTGGTTCTGTTGATTGCTTCCTTTGCTGTCCAGAAGCTTTTTAATTTCATGTAATCCCATTTATCTATTCTTGTTGCAATTTCCTGAGCAATTGGACTCTTATTAAGGAAATGCTTTCCTATACCTATATTTTGGAGCATATTGCCTATCTTTTCTTCTAGTAATTTTAAGGTTTCTGGTTTTATGTGGAGGTCTTTTTTCCATTTCTAGTTAATTCTCATGTATATCGAGAGGTGTGGGTCTGTTTTCATTTTTCTGCAGATGGAAATCCATGTTTCCCAGCACCATTTGTTGAAGAGGCTATCCTTTTTCCAGTTTGCCTGCTTTGCTCCTTTGTCAAAGATTCGGTGGCTATAGATGCGTTGGTGTATCTCTGGGTCTTCAATTATGGTCCACTGGTCTTCAGGCCTATTTTTGTGCCAGTACCAAGCTGTTTTTGCTATTGCAGCCCTGTAATATAAAGTTAGAGATTGTAATCCCACCTGCACTAGTTTTACAGCTTAAGAATGATTTGGTTATAAGTGGTCTTTTGTGTTTCCATATGAATTTTTGGATTACTTTTTGTATTTCTGCAAAGTCTGTCATTTTAATTTTAATGGGGATTGCACTGAATGTTAGATTGCTTTTGGTAGTATAGCCATTTTTACAGTATTGATTCTCCCAATCCATGAGTAGGGGAGGTCCTTCCACCTTCTAGTATCTTCTGCAATTTCTTTCTTTAATATTTTGAAGTTTTCCGTATAGAGATCTCCAGGGTCTTTGGTTAGACTGATTCCAAAGTATTTAATTTTTGGTGGGCTATTGCAAAAGGGATTGTAGCCTGAATTTCATTCTCTTCCTGCTTACAATTGGTGTAAAGAAAGGCTAATATTTTAGTGTTAATTCTGCATTCTGCCACTTTGCTAAAGGAGTTCATTAGGTCTAAAAGTTTTCTAGAGGACTTTTTGGTGTCCTTTAGGTAAAATATTATGTCATCCACAAATAAGGATAATTTGACCTCTTCTTTGCCTATCGGTATCCCTTTGATTTTTCTCTCTCTAGTCTAATTGCTCTGGCTAGGACTTCAATCACAATGTTAAATAAGATAGGAGAGAGTGGGCATCCTTGTCTTCTTCCTGATCTTACAGGAAATGGTTTGAGTTTTTCTCCACTTAATATAATGTTGGCTATAGGTCTGTCATAAAGCCTTTATGATGCTAAGATATTCTCCTGTTATGCCTATCTTCTCCAGGGTTTTTATCATGAAAAGGTGTTTCACTTTGTCAAAGGCCATCTCAGCTTCGATTAAGATGATCATGTGGCTTTTGATTGTAAGTCTTTTGATATGATTTACATTAATTGATTTTTATATATTGAATGAGTCTCACACCTGGGGAATAAATCTCCCTTGATCATGATGAATAATTTTTTTAATCTCTTGCTGAATTTGGTTTGCCAGGATTTTGTTGAGAGCTTTTTCATTTGTGTTCATTAGGGAAATTGGTCTAGAGTTTTCTTTCTTAGATGTATCCTTGCACAGTTTAGGTATCAAGATGATGGTAGTTTCATAGAATGAGTTTGGAAGTGCTCCCTCCTTTTCTACTTTTTCAAATAATTTGAGGAGAACTGGTATTAATTCTTCTTTGAAAATTTGGTAAAATTCTGCTGTGAACTCATCAGGTCCTGGGCTCTTCTTTGTTGGGAGGTTTTTAAATTAACTTTTCTATTTCAGCTTATGTTCTGGGCCTGTTTAGGTCACTTATGTCCTTTGGGCTAAATTTTGTTATATCACATGTATTAATTTATCCATTTCTTCTATATTTTTGTATTTTGGGGAATATAGTTTCTAAGTTTTCTGGATTTCATAGAAATTGGTGGTTATGATTCCTTTTTCATCTCTAATTTTTACAATATTGGCCTTTTTCTCTTTTGGTGAGATTGGCTAGGGGTGCATCTGTTTTATTAATCTTTTCAAAGAACCACCTCTTAGTCTCTTTAATTCTTTGGATTATCTTTTCAGATTCTAATTGGGATCTCTCTGCCTTGATATTGCTACTTTCTGTCTGAGTGCTCCTTTTGGGATTGGTTTATTTTTGGCTTTCTAGTGCCCTGAGATGTGTCATTAAGTCATTTATTTGGCCCGTCCCTAACTTATTGATGAAGGCACTCACAGCTATGAACTTCCCTCTTAGAACTGCCTTTGCTGTATCCCATAAGTTTGGTAGGCTGTGTTTTCATCCTCATTGGATTGCAGGAATTTTTTAATTTCTCCTTTAATTTCTTCAGTAACCCACTGATCATTCAGCAGTGTATTATTTAGTCTCCATGAATTTGTAAAATTTCTCAAGTTTCTTCTTGTTTTTGAGTTCCAATTTTATTCTGTTGTGATCTGATAAGGTACATGGGATGATTTCCACTTTTTTGTATTTGTTGAGGCTATTTTTGTGTACTAAAATGTGGTTTATCTTCAATAAAATTCCATGTGGTATTGAGATTAATATGTATTCCTCATCAGATGGATGGAATATTCTGTAGATATCTGTAAGATTGAGTTGGTCTATGGTGCAAAATAAGCTCATCATTTCTCTATGGATTTTTTGTTTTGATGACCTGTTTCTTGGCAAAAGTAGGGTATTGAAGTCTCCCATAATTAGAGCCTTGGTCTTTAAGCTCCAAAGGCCATACATTTTCCATTTCACAAGGACAACCAGATTCATTGTCACTGCTGACACACCCCTTCTGTTTCTCATCAGTTGTCACAGTTAATGTTCTCTTCTTGATGTCACCATACTATCTGTCCACCCCTTCTTCCATCTACCATCTCTCTAATTATAACAACTAATTATTTACAACACTGAAATTTTGTTACACATTCATAATCTTAAAGGAATTCCTTTATATTTTTACCAAACAGCTCGGGGGTTTGGCAAATAGAAGTCAGCAAACTACTGCTGAACACCAGCTAAGGCTTCTCCTGAGAGACCTCAAGCTAGCACTCAAATCAATTTGTTTTAACAAAGGATATAGCAGACTGTAGAATTTCAACAATAGATATTCTTGATGAAGTACTTCCATCTGCTCCCTTCCATCCTTATTTACATCTAATAAGTAGGTGAAATGCACAGCACATCACCTGGGACCTTCTTTTCCCTGACTTGTTTTGACACATCCTTTCATTACTTCCTCATGTGTCTAATGTGTACTGAGTTCTGCCCTTTCCCAGCTCTGGGGCTGCTCTGGAGAAGGGCAAAGATGAGCATCTCAGGCCAGAGTCCTATGCCTCATACTCTCCTAGCCACTGAATTATTAACTACCAGAGCTTGCTATAGGACATTACATTTATTCCTGAGGAATGTTACCAGATGCCAGCATCATTTTGAATTTTCATTCTGCTTTCTGTGATATTATCTATGCCTGCCATATTTCCCTTCTATGTGTTCACCCATGTGAATGAATTAGAAAAAATTCTAATCGCAGAAGATCAAAAAGAAAAATGTGGCCCAATTTAGTTTAACTTCTACCCAATATTTATCCCTCCCTTGATGTAATTGTAAATCTCTCTAATGGCAGCAAACACTCTATATTTCTCCATATAACCCACAATAAATAGCCAACACAATGCAGGAGGAAGGAAATGCCTAAAAACAGACATGGATGTAGTGTTTGCATTTATTTGTTAAGGGGTAGGCAGCCCACGCAGAGAGGTAGACTATGTATTTTTCACTAACAGAAGATCGAAGTCTAATGGCATGTGCTGGCCTAGACTCTGGTTTGATGGCAGGTATCTATTTTTTTACCAAAAATATGGGCGAGATAAAGGCCAACAAATTCAATACAGAGAAAATTGCTGAAATAGCTATATTTTAGCTCAAGTTGCTATAACAAATTATAATAGGCTGGGGAGGGATTCAAAAGAAGCATTTTTTCATGGTTTTAAAATAAGTGTAAGTGTAAGGTCAAGGTGCCAGTAGATTCGGTGTTTGAGGGTCCCCATGCTGGTTTGTAAAGAGCTGCCTTTTTAGTGTATTCTTTTATCTATCATATTTCTTAAAATACTGATCTCTCTCATTTAGGAGGATTCCACCCTCATAACCTCCTTCTCAAATATCCCCTCTCCAAAGGTCACACTGGGGAGTTACAGTTCCATGTGTGCATTTTGAGGGGCACTGAAATTTTTGGAAGAATATAAATATAATTGTAGCTATGTTTTGGTATGGTAACTCAAACAGCTGGCCAGGAGAGGCTGAGGTCACAAAGGCAGTGAGAGCAGATAGAGCAATATTTCAATAGTGTAGATAAGACAGTGTGGAGGTTTAAAATAAGGCAGGGGAACTGGCGTAAGAAAAGTGACATGCAAGGGAGCCCTGCAGTAAATATAACTTAGCAATAGACCAGGTGTGGCATGAGTTGGAGGAAGGAGTCTAAGAGGATAAGATTTCTTTCCTGTGAGACTGAGAGGATTTTGGTTGGATTTAATAGGGTAGGGGACAGAAGAGAAATTGCATATTGTGGGGAAGAGAAATGTTGAGTTCCAGTTTAGATATGTGGTATGTGGAGTATCTGTGAACACCACATTAGTGACAAGGAGAGAACACAGCAGAGAATGGTGATATGAGGGTAAATGGAATTGATGTGAACATGGAAGCCATAGAAAGAAATGAGACATGCAAGAAGAGAGCAGAGGAAGAAAATGGCAAGGGGCTTAAGGATAAATCCTGGAAGGCACTGCATTTTATATACCATACTGAAGAAGAGAAAATATTAAATCAGTAAGGGAAAGAATTGTCATGGATAAAAATAATTTCGTGTTTTTTAAAGAGATAAGAAAGCAGTACATGAGGACCTCAATCTCTTACCCCAAAGTCATGGGGTAAAAAAAAAAACACTGAAAAGAAGAGAAAATAGATGTTTAAAAGAAAGAGAAATAAGTGAGCACTTCACAAATACAGGGCATCATAGTATGCATTTGACATATCTCATTTTTCTCGCTGCATTTTTTACATGTAAAAGGGTAGTTAAATAACATCAGAGGTTAAAATCTTGGCTCTACCATTCACTAGGTCTGTGGGCTTGGATAATTTTTCTCTTTTCTTAGACGAGTAACTCATTATAGCTTCATAGAGTAATATGTTATATGGTTTGTTATACGGTCAATGAATGAGAATCACTTATCATTTTTCTCAGCTTACTTTTATAAGATCTGATACTGCATAGGAAGCCACATGAGTCCAACAACCATGCCTGTGAACAGTTTTGTTAATAGCTATATATTCCAATGTATATGTTAGGCATTCAATTAATATTAGCTGAATATATGCATGATCTCATTCCATCCATATATCCTAGTCTGTGGTCACCTGTTGGTGGTTCTTAAAGAAGAGGGGATAAATTCTGATAAACACACTCATCCATTTCAGGCTCACCTGTTTTCACATTGTTGTTTTTAGGTGCTGTCGAGTCGGATCTGACTCAGCGACCCTATATACAATAGAACAAAACACTCCCCAACACGGCCATGCACATGATCATTTTATGTTTAAACCCATTGCTGCAGCCACTGTGTCAGTCCATCTCGTTGGAGGTAATGTCTTTCTTAACCACAGCTTAATTACCTCTTAATTGAAAGTTGTTTCTCTATAGTTAACTAGCTAAGTGCTTCCTACAAGATAGCCCCTAATTCATTGTTACCTAATAAGTTTTAAAAACCTAAATTGAGAGAAATTATAGCTAGGAAGGAGTCTTGAAAAACACATAGCCCATCCATGCTTCAAAAAATGCTTTGTGTTATGAGTCAGACTCTGCTCTCAGTAGTTGAAGCACACTCCACATCTAATCTTCACAATAGACTGCAGAGGTAGGTTGTTTTTGGTAGGTGCATCAAGTTGGTTCCCACTCACAGTGACCTTATGCACAATAAGACGAAACACTACCCAACACCGTGCCATGCACACAATCTTTTAAAGTTTGAGCCCATAGTTAGAGTAACTGTGTTACTTCTCATTTTGAGTTGTGCCATATGAGCAACTGGAGTTTCCAGGGGCTTTACTCCATTGTCATCATTAAGGTCAACTCTGTTTTGAGGAGGTAACTCTTCCCTTGTTGTCTCTTGAATGTTTTCCAGCCTGGGGGAAGTTCATTTGGGGGCACTATATTGACAGCGTTTCTCTGCTATTTATAGGGTTTTCAGTGGCTAATTGTTTCAGGAGTGGGATGCCACATCCTTCTCCCTAGTCTGTCTTACTCTGGAAGCTCAGCTAAAACCTGTTCACTATGGTGATATTGCTGGTATCTGAAATACTGGTGGAATAGTTTTCAGAATGATGTTGTTGTTAGGTGCCCTTGAGTTGAGTCTGGCTCATAGTGACCCTATGTACAACAGAATGAAATACTCCCCGATTCTGTGCCAGAATCTTTTTCATGTTTAACCTCATTGTTGCAGACACTGTACCAATCCATCTAAGTTGAAGATTTTCTTCTTTTCATTGAACTGCCGCTCTCTGAAACATGATATCCTTCTCCAGGGATTGGACCCTCCTGACTACATGTCCAAAATACATAATATGAAGTCTTGACATCCTTGCTTATAAGAAGCACTCTAGTTGCACTTCTTCTAGGACAGATCTGTTGGTTCTTTTGACAGTCCATGATATATTCAATATTCATCTCCAGCACCATAATTCAAAAGCATCAATTGTTCTCCTGCCTCCATTATTCAATGACCACCTTTCACAAACATATGATGCAAATGAAAATACCATGGCATGAGTCAGGCCCACCTTCCTCTTCAATGTGATGTCATTACTTCTCAACACTTTAAAGCGGTTTTTAACAGCTTTTCCCAATACAATGCATCTTTTGACTGCTGCTTCCTTGGATGTTGATTGTAGAACCAAATAAAAAAACAGTGGACAACCTCAATGTTTCTCCATTTATCACGAAGTTGCATATTGACCCAGTTGTAAGGATTTTTCTTGATATTGAGTCACAATCCATACTGAAGGCTATGTTCTTTGATCTTCATCAATAAATGTTTCAAATCCTCTTCAATTTCAGCCAAGTTGTGTCATCTGTATAATGCAGGTTGTTAATGAGTCTTTCTCCATCCTAATGCTGTGTTGTTCTTCATTGAAGTCCAGCTTCTTGGATTATTTGCTCAGCATAGAGATCGAAGAGGCATGGTGAAAGGATATAGCCCTGATACATACCTTGCTCCACTTTAAACAAGACAGGCACATAAAGATTCCTCATGAATACAATTAAGTGCTCTGATAGTCCCGTTCTTTGCAATGTTATCTATAATTTATTATGATCCACACAGTCAAATGCCTTTGCATAGTCAATAAAACACAGATAATCATCTTTCTGCTATTCTCTGCTTTCAGCTAATATCCATTTGACATCAACAATGATGTCCCTGGTTCCACACCCTCTTCTGAATCCAGCTTGATTTTCTGGCAGTTCCCTGTCTATATACTGCTGTAGTTGCTTTTGAATGATCTTTAGCAAAATTTTCCCTGCATGTGATATTAATGACATTGTTCAATAGTTTCCACATTTGATTGGATCCCCTTTCTTGGGAGTAGGCACAAATATGGATTCCTTCCAGTCAGTTGGCCAGGTAACTGTTTTCCAAATCTCTTGGGTATAAACAAGTTAGCACCTCCAGTGCTGCATCTTTTCAAACATCTCCAAGGTGGCTTCCACTTCATCCTTCAATATCATTGGTTTCTCATCATATGCAACCTCTGGAAATGATTGATCATCTACCAATTCTTTTTCATATGATGACTATGTGTCCTCCTTCCATCTTCTAGGGATGTTTCCTGCATCCTTTAATATTTTCCCTTACAAGCCTCGAGTGGCAATAGTGAAGGATTCTATTACTTTCTTCAGTTCCTTAAGCTTGAGGAAAACAGGCCATGTTCTTCCCTTTTGGCTCTCTATCTCTAGCTCTTTGTACATGTCATTATAATTTTTGATTTTGTCTTCTCGAGCTGCTCTTTGAAATCTTCTGTGTAGTTCAATTTCATCATGTCTTCCGTCTACTTTTGCTGCTTGATATTCAAGAGCAAGCTTCAAAATCTGTTTTGATATATAATTAGGTCTTTTTTCCTGACCTTTTAATAACCTTTTGCTTTCCTCATGAATGTCTTTGGTGTCATGCCACAACTCATGAGGTTTTCAATCATTTGTGTCTAACATATCAAACCTGTTCTTGTGGTGGTCTCTGAACTCAGGTGGGATAAACTCAAGATCATACCTTGGCTCTCATACACTTGTCCTAATTTTCTTCAGTTTCAGTTTGAACCTGTATGTGAGCAGTTGATGGTCTGATCCACCTGGACTTGTTCTGACATTTGGTATTTAGCTTTTCCTTTGCCTGTTTCCACTAATGTCAATTTGGTTCCTGTATGTTCCATCTGGTGAATTCCATGTGTACAGTCACCATTTATGTTGGTGAAAAAAAATGTATTTTCAATGAAAAGGTCATTAGTGTGACAAAATTCTGTCATGTAATCTACACCATTGTTTGTCACCAAGCCCTTATTTTCCAACTGTTGTGCCTTTTTCATTTCCAATTTTTGCATTCCAGTCACCACTAATTATCAGCACATCCTGATCACATGTTTGATCTATTTCAGATTGCAGGAGCTGGTAAAAATCTTTGGTATCTTCATTTGTACCCTTACTGGTGGGTGGGTAAATTTCTTGTAAGCATATGGATAATATTCTATCACTACCAGCATTGTATTTCAGGACAGATCTTGAGATGTCTTTTTTGATTATAAATATAACCCCATATGATTATTTGACTCAAAATGGGCCATGCCAGTCCATGTTAGTTCACTGATACCTAGAAATTCGATTTTTATGTGTTCAATTTCCCTTTTAATGATTTCTAATTTTCCTAGATTCATACTGCATGCATTTTATGTTCTGATTATTAATGGATATTTATATTGCTTCTCATTTTGAGTAGTGCCACATCAGCAAATAGAGTTCCCTGGGGCTTTACTCTACTTCCATCATTAAGGTAGACTGTACTTGGAGATAACTCTTCCCCAGTAGTCTTTTGAGTGCCTTCCAACCTGGGAGGCTCATTTTCCAGCACTATATCTGACAGCATTTCTCTACTATTCATAGGGTTTTCCAGGCTAATTGTTTTGGGAGTGGGCTTCCCAGTCCTACTCCCCCATCTGTCTTAGTCTGGAAGTTCAGCTGAAACCTGTCCACCATGGGTGACCCTGCTGGTGTCTGTAATACCAGTAGCATAGCTTTCAGCATCATAGCAACACCCAAGTCCCCACTCCACAATTAGCTGACAGACACATGGGGGAAGAGTTAGGTACTATAGTACTGGCTCTATATTACAAATGAAGAAACTGAGGCCTAAAGATTTAGGTTACATACTTAATAAGCAGCAGACTAGTTTCCAGCCCAGACAGGCTGACCAACACTCTGAACTTTTCATTTCACTGCTATTGTCAAGTTCAGTCTACACTGAATCTGAATGCCCACTGCCTCCATTTGATCTCATGACATGTTTTTCATTAATTTTCCTTATATTTCTCTTATGTATATCTTGTGTCTGTGGTGCTGTGGATTGCATTCAAGGCCTTGTGCATGCTGAGCAAGGAGTCTACCACTGAACTATATCCCCAGCCCATGTTAAGCCTATCTGAAGTTGATATGAGGTCTCATACAAAGATTAGCACCATTAAGCCATTATTTAACATGATGCACCCTTTATAATAACCTAAAGGAGGAACTTCTGTATGGTTACTATCAGAAAATATCTGTTATCATTAACCATTGTTTTTTAAACATTATACTGTGAAATGTGTAACTGAGTAGTATTTCCTTATATCAACTGTTAGTTTATATTTAAGTGTAATTCCTATCTCTATTTTATGTCACCTTACTTATTTCCTTTCCTCTTCTCTTCCAACTTCTTACTGATGCTGGTTCATTTAGTGAAACGTAGTATAACTTTTTTTTTTTTTTTTGGAATGAAATGAGAATATGTAAACACATCTTACCGCACCTTTATGAGATAGTTATTACTAAACCCTCACACAGATGAGGAAACTGACCCTTGAAAGCATTCAAATAAAGTATCCAACTATGACCTATACCAGGAGAAGGATGTGGCAATCCACTCCTGAAGTAATCCTGAAAATTATCAGCCAGCGAAAACCTGTGAGGGTTGCTGTAAGTTGGACCTGACTCAACGGGACCTAACAACAACAATGTGTTCCACAGAGTTTGATGCTTACTATCTATTATGCTGACTTCTACTTGTAATATGATTTTCCTCAGGACACACAAATTTGTATAGAAAGATACATCATATTTAATCATCCCACGTGTACTCCCAAGAGCTTTCTGTCTTTATGCAATTCATGTAATTTCTCTGGACCTGTTTTTTCTCTGTAAAATGGAAATATCATACAGGATGACTGAGCAGATTAAGAGTTGATTTATGAGCTGGCATAATGGTGCATGCCTGTAGTTCCAGCCACTTGGAAGGCTGAGATAGGAGGATAGATTTAGCCCAGGACTTTAAGGCTAGCCTGGGAAATATAGTGAAACTCTCAAAACAAAAGAGTTCATTAATTTAAAGTACATAGAACAATTTTCAGGATACAAATAGTATACCATTACCATTGCCTCCTCTCTTGCCTCCTTCTTAGCGCATGCCTCTGTTGTTTTTGATCCTCCACTCCCTCTCACCATAAGGGTCCCCAGTAAGGTCTCACAAGGGCACCCTCTCAGTTTTCTTATGCTCTTCTCCTCCAGCCTATTACACTATTTTTCACTTGCATGGGTGCTACTTGAAGCTTTCCCACTCCAGTCCTGTGTACAACCACTGACATTGGAGCTACGATGTTCTTCCTCCAGAGTGAAAACCATGTACACCCTTCAGCTGTGCTCCTCTGGAGCCTAAGACATTGCTTTTGCATCACTTAAGCTCTGATAAAGTGCTCCTTCTGCCCTGAGTTTCCTTCATCCCCTTACTCTGTGGAATTGAGCATAGATCCATGGGGCTGGGCAAAGACCAATCTTCTGAACAGACACCATTCTCGCCACTCCATCCCTTTGCACCCTTCTCTCCCTAAGCTTGTAGCCCCCTCCCTTGTTCTCCTTCTATCACATCCTTTCCTACCAATTTGCTAGCCACATGCATGAATCCCACTTGGATTCAGCTGATAGATCACACTGTCTGTTCCCAGACCTGATGAGCACTACCCTGTTGGACTATAAATCATCTGGGGTGGGAGAGTACGTCTAAGACCTCATTGCCTTCATCCCACTTAGTTTCAGACTGAGCTCAGAAGCAGTTCCCCAGAAAAGTTGTCAGTTGACTGATTGGCCAGCATTTGTAGCTCGTGGCCAAGCTAGAATTCAACAAGAATAGGAAAACAGACCAAGCATCCCAGTTTTAGCACTGAAAGTCCCATGCCCCAGGAAAATATTCAGTTCTAGGAACACTGGGAGGCTTGTCACCCAGCACTAGGATTCTTTAGTTTAAAATGTGTCCCTTGTAGTCTAGACCAGATATTAATCCTCTCATTCCATCCTAATGTCTCTGCAAGCCTCCCCCACCAGACACACACATGAATCATACCACCATTATCTTGTGCCCTGTTCCCCCAGCACTATGGAGCCTATAAATGAGTGGTGCACAATTGCTCCACACTCTATGCTTCCTGCTCACTCTTTGTAACGTTTACTTTTCTCTGATGAGCAGAGGGCCTTGGTAGAAACACTGCCCTCTCAACCAAGAAAGGCAGGATTTCAGGTATCACTAGCATCTGCATTCAGAATCCTGTAGAATGATCAGCATTTAATGAATTTTCTTAGATTGTCATTCTTGGGAAGTGAGTGCTGTAGAAAGTCCCTGCTATGTGAGCTTCCTGCACCTCATTATCCTTCCTCAGCCATAATTGCCTCTGTCACACTGATATCTTCAACCCTTGCCACCAGAACTCAGCCCGGCACAACCTCACCATCTGTTCGCTTGACACCAACATTATGGCCTCTCTCCATGCATCCCTAAATGGGGCTGGGGAAGGAAGCAGAGATGGCAACTGTGCCAGCTGGCACCAGTGACACAAACCTAGACAGTGATGAATCATGACCCAAGACAGGGAGGAAAAAGGAAGGATGCTGATGGGTAATTGTGTGGCATCCTCAGTGCAGTGGGATGGAACTCTCTGCTTATGGAAGCAGAATCAATGTGTTGGCTCTGTTCTTGCAGCATCAGCTTTTTCATATATGATAACAAAAGAATGTTCAACAGGAACAAAGACTAGAAATCAAGATCTGAATTGTTCTAATATCGCTCCCTTGCATCTCTAAATGATAGCATTGGGGACTTTTCAGGGGGCTTGAAAATTGCTTAAATGACAGGAAGAAGTTTCTGGCTACTCAGGGAAAGAAGAGATAAGCAAGGTGACTTATGCTGGTGGGTCAGCTCTATGCTAAGCTCCTGAAATTCCTGTGTACTCTGTTCTTTATGTCCTGAAACAGATTTATTTATTCATTCATTTTTGCTCTGAATGCTGCTTCTTGAATTAATTCAATTAGGCAGTTATTCAATATTTGTCCTATAGATTTCAAATTTAGGCATATGACATTGGCTTTTCCAGTCATTAATATTACTGTTGATTTTGAGGTATTTAATGTTATGAACTTACTATTCTTTGCTTTTGTATTGAGTCCTTTTCCTATACATGTGTGTTTTTGCTTTCTCTTACTTTAAAAAAGCAAGTGGTAGTACAAAGGCACCCACTAGAATACTCTTCCTCAACAGAGGAAGCTAGATGTTACTGCTTTTAGTTTTTTTTTGTCCAAAAGCCCCACATAGATCTTACCTACTGTCCAAGCAGGTATGTCCTGAGAGCTGATGAAGCTGAGGTAGGAAAAAATGTGCTTCTAGCCACATGGATGAAATACACAAAAATCACAGACCAGCCCTGTGCACGGGAAAGCTACAACTCCAAGGGAAGAGCCTCAAAACTGTTGAAATACCAGTTTTATTTCATCTCCAGAACAGTCAAGTCAGCTGGCTAGATTCCCTCCCAACTCAGTTGACCAGCCACGCACAAAAGAAGTAGAAACTTCAGGGCTTTGCTTTTATAAGCTAGCTGTATGCAAGGGCAGCTTTTAGCTCTCAGTCTTACAGGAAACATACAAGTCTCTTCTCTGTTGCTATAAAGAAAATAAATGAACCAAATACTTGAAACAGCAGAGGTGACTGGCATGAAGGTTGGTGGTTTGCACATAATACTAATAACTTCAGGTATAGGGAAACATGAAGGGTCCAGAGATTATTGAATAGACAGATGTTATGATGAGAGAGCCACTGGGTGCAAAATATCAGATACTAGAAGAATATAATCCTTTTATGGCCAGAAGTAAGTCATTTACAACAGAGAGTAATGGAGAATATGGTTTGTGGCCTACCTGGAATAAAAGGTAAGGTGGTAATAGATGTAGCCAAAATAGAGGCCTTTGTATCTGATGATGATTAGGATTTTGTATTTGACATACAGTCCAAAGATACAAAATCCCCTGGATCAAAGAGGAAAGGCATAGGAAAATGGTGAAAACTGGAAGGATGGCAAGTATCCATGAGCCAAATGACCTTGAAGGAAAATGATGCTTTCTGCTATTGTAAGGTAAAATCACAAGGATATCCCAGAAGTAGAGGCTATGCTGGTTCCAGAGTGGACTGGAATGGCAAAGTCTATGCTTCAATATTATGAATAGAGAATAGGAAAGTGGATATTAGCAGTGCCTTCTATAATAAAGTTAACCTATTTTGCCTCCTCATCTTTCTTCACTTTTTTTCTGGCTTTAACACTAACCAGCAGTGTGACTTTGGGTTAGTCATTCTAGGGCTATAAGAACTA